>SNQJ01S0161330.1:1657-21601 GCA_010110895.2 Picea sitchensis | reverse complement strand
GAAAGTCACTTCTAGCCATCCCATCCTGTAGTGTTGCTCCTCCCAATTCCAATGAGCTATTACACTGAGAGGTTCCTCCAAGTAATGTGCCCAAAATGACCTCTTCAATGATTTCAATTAACTTATAGCTCAAAATAGTCAAATCATGGAAATCGTCGGAATGCAACGAAACCAAAGGCAACCTATGAGGAATGGCTCATAATGATGGAATATGACAATCAATGCAAGATGTACCCCACAATGCCTCTCAAATACTCCTGTACTCGCTATAACATCCATCTGGCTACTCTGGTCAACATAAATCTCTGCACTGTGACGACGTCCCAAAGTGGGGACATTACAATTTATCCCTCTCGCAAGTTTAAACTCTGAAACAATTTTCTCCATTCATCTCAACGTTTGATTAATTCAAAGCCAGTGGAAGGATAGTGTAAACGGAAGTGTTAACCGACAGCAAGCGGTCACTGCTATTCTGTGACTTATTCGGTAGGTAAAAATCCGGAGATATTGAACTACTTTAGAGTTCGATTAGCCCGAAGTCTCAGAGTCATGAACAACCGAATACCCGAAGAGTGGGAGCTCCTTTGTGCCTAAGCCCATTGTCCTAGCTCCTGGACATGTGAAGGTTATTAAGCAGGGAAGTGTTGAGACAACATGGTTAGAAAACACATCACCCTCCAAAAACAAGAGTAGGATTGACCAAACATTTCATTGGCTCGACCACCAGGGATGATTTTAGGGGCTAAATTTCACTCATGGGCTAATTTTCCATGGTTTTTCCAAAAATGAGATTCGTTATTTTAAAAATGATTCGCCCAAATTCTATAGGATAAAATTATTTTATCTTAAAAATCGCCAAAATTTTATAAAAACTATATAAAATCCTTAGAAATTTGAATATTTTTACAAAAATATCTCTAATCATTTATAGTTGGCATATGAAGTATTAGTAAGATTCGCCAAGCTTTCTACATTTTAAAATAAGTTTACATCCTTAAAATCATCCCTGTCGACCACTTCATTAACCAATAGTTGAATAGGTTGTTGGGAAACCAAAGGTGATTCGAGATCACAAGGTTCTTCAGATGAAGACCACACTCTTAGAACCTCTGGAATAGAAGGGTATAGATGAGTAAGGTGATATCCCTTGCAAAATTGAAAGGGGAACTTAGGCTTGTGTCTTATTCATCTAGGTTTCTCATTAGTATCAATGCCCATAGCATGACTTGCATTAGTTGGTATATTTCCCGCAACATGACTCACAGAGGATGGTTTATTATGCCCAACATGACTTACATCAATCGGTTTCTCATCTCCAACATGACTTGCAAAGTTTGGTAACCTAGATTCAGTATGATTGGCAATGATTGAACTCGTTTCCCCAACATCACTTATAGAGGCCGATTTTTTGTCTCCAACATGACTTGTAGAGGATCATTGCTTGTCTCCAACATGACCTATAGAGGTTGGTTACTTTTCTCTAGTATGAATCACAATGACTAGTGTCATGCCCCCAACATGAATAGAAGAGGTTGTCTGCACGTCTCCAACATGACTTGCAAAGATCAGTGATTTCTTCTTTTTCTTTCTTTTTCCATTCCTTTTAGAATTTAGGTAGCTATAATTTTACCAGATGAGGAAGAATGAGGAGGATTAGACTTCGTTGATGAAAAAGGTAAAGGATCAACATCAATTAAATGTCCATGGAATAAGGTTCTTATCTGATAAGCATCAAGAGCATTTAGGACATTTGGAGGGGTCTGCGACCAAACCGGTAGTCCTACATTCAACCAAGGAGTGTTCAAAGTGGATATCAAGGGGGAAGCAACATTTCCAAATAAAGGAAAAGCATAAGAATCCTCTTGGGAAGAGGTCCCTTGGTTGGTATCCTTGAGAACTTTAGCCATGAAATTCTTATGCGTAGGTTCGTCCCTTGCGAGATTGTTCAAATTTGAAAAAGTATCACACACCAGATCTAACAAGCCATTGGTATGAAACCCATGTCTTCTAGGAGGTGGCTCCACACTTTCAAGTGAAATAACATGGGTCCTTCTCGACCGACGGAGCAATTGGTCGGACACCTTGAATCAATGGTCCAAAAGAAACATAGACAAACAATCAGGGACAACTACACAAAGCAACACTCAACTAAAACATCCTAATAGAAATAGCACAAGCAAACAACCTCCCCAAAACTTCAACCTAGGTGGATTAGGTCTTTAGTCCAAAGTAGTGAAAAAGTTAGAAAGGCACCTTCTAGGGGTCGATGCAAGTTGATTAAGTACCAAGACCAACCAATTAAAGAGTGAGGAAAAATTATGATAACCTACTCACAACATTCACAAATGGTGCAAGTTTCCTCATGAAGACGAACACCCTCCAAAGAAGTCAAAACAAAGATCTATTGTTTGTCCTAGGTACCGCGATATTTCCCCTCACAATCACATGTGTGGAACCTAGGAAAGGAAACTATGGTACCAACTCGCAATCAAATCCCAGGGGTAACCATCATCATTCAAAACCATGCATATGGGAAGTGTAACAAATCTTGAAGCTACCAAAATCATCGACACCTCAAGGGGCCAAATGGTACTCAATAAACCCTCAAATACATAGCAATCCAAAAAAATTCAGATAAGCAAAAGAGAAGATAGTATTCTTTACTTACCCTTACACAACCTAATATTTGACTCATGTGAGAGGATCTTCCCCGACCACCTATGCGAGATTGGATTTTGACTGCTCTTTAATCAACAATCTATGTTTGAGTTGAGCGGCCTTGGATATTTAACACTTCAATCATATTCCAGGGCTCTACACCCTAGAATAATTGATGTTACTATAAACAAAAGTTTTAGTCAATTTTAATTTAAAGTTTATTTTAGTGGTTGTTCTTTACTCAAGGTATGGAAGTGCAATTGAGGATGTGTCAGAGACTCTTTCAAAAAGAAACTTTTAAGAATGTAGGCAAAGGAAACTTCACACTAATTCTACAATGAAATGAGTTTCAAGCAAGCATAATGTATGAATTGTCTTTCTTAAATTGCAAGAAAAACAAAAGAAGAAAACAAAATAGTGTTCTTTGTTATTTTTATTTTAAAATGCTTTTCAAGATGAGAAAAAAATAAAAAGCACTTATACTAAGATATTTTATTTTCTCAAATATGAATGCAAAACAACACAACAAAAAGAAAAAGACCAACCTAATAGAAAATTAGGTTTTTTCTTTTCTTACTACTAAAGCAAAACTAAACAAAATATGTTAAAAGAAATAAAAAATTATTTTTATGTTTGAAAAACAAAAGGAATTCACTAAAGAAATGTATTGAATTTAGATAAAAAAAATCAAGTTTTAGTTTATGACCACGACAATGATAAAAAAAACGGAGACACTAAGAACAAAACTTGTCTTCTATTTATGCAATCCAAGAAACCTAAAAAAACACCAAAAGTTTTGTTTTCTTTAATTTCAAGACTTCACATACTTATGAAGCCAAAACGAAGTTTAAAGAACCAATAGAGTCCAAGAAAACCCCCAAAAATAAAGCATGGGACTTTTGGAGACTAAAAAAAAGATAAAGACTCCTTCCCATAACTCATACGCTCTTGTTCCCATTGTATGGAGCATACAAACACTTTTATCTTTTCATTAGGGAGCATATATACACTTTTGTTCTTGAAAAAAAGAATGTATATCAACCAAAACCCCAAGAAAAACTCTGAAAGATCTAGATCAAAAGCTTAAAACTAAAGGCTTAAGGTATGAAACAACATTTACAAAAGTAGAAAACAGAAAGCAAGAAAAAATCAAAAGAAAACAAACAACAAGCACGTAATTCTAACCCAAAGGAGAACTCCCCAATAGAGTCACCAATTTTGGTTATGGATATTAAACCCCTATGGCTTGGGTTAAGAGCCATAGTATAATAGGTGCGTCATAGAACTAACTCTAACTGATAGAAGTAGTAAAGGACAAATAAATAACTAACTATGAAAGATCGGAAGAACACCTATTTGGATTCCAACAATCAAACAAGACCTCTTTCATGAATCCTTGCCCAAGTCCTTCACTCCAATGCTTTCCTTGTCAACATGTACTCAAAAAGAGACAATAGTGCCAGGCAGGTAGTTACAATAACTAATTCTTAACTACTTATAGTACATATGATTAGGATGTCAACATCAAGATAATCAAATGCATAAAGAAATTACAAAAGTAAATTAATAACATGAGATAGGGACAAGAAAAAGAGTTCTCATTAAACATGAAAAACAAGTAACATATACAGACATCACCCGATACTGTTGCGGCACTACCCGGAATTGATATATGTATTCCTGCACTCAGGCCATTGAATAAGTATTGCACCTCCTAGATACTCGCTTTGAAGAAGTCATGGAAAGTGAATGAGTCACTTTTTGAATGGGATAAGTGAGCAAGAATGCTAGAAACAGGGGTTTCTAGAAGTGAAGGAGGAAGTCTTAAAAATAGGAATGGGCTTGCAGACTCAACAAAAATTTTCTAGCATAATGATGCTTCTAGGAATGATTTCTCTAATCTACCCATTGACATGAATTTATACTCCAAAAATTCAATTGGAGTAGCTATACATAAGCTATAGGAGGTCATGAAGTGGAAAAACCCATGAACTCTTCCCGAAAATTTGCATTTTTATATTTTTGTGTCTAATAAATGCATACATGCTCTACCGAAAAGAAACAAGTGTATTGAAAGTTGCATACATGCTCTGTTAGAGAATAGGGAGTGTGTGACTAGTCAGAGGGGGGTTTTTAAATATTTCAAGGAAGAATTGTGGGGAATTTTGTTTTACAAGTGGGAAAGGGATATAAAATTCAGGCCAACAAGTGCATCCATGTTGTGATGTGGAAAAATATGTTATAACAATATACCTTAAGATTGTTTGTCTATCCAAGATCAAAGGAAATATAATTTGTGATGTCCTTTTCATGCACCATGACATGGCTCCCAATGCTAATTGGAAATTGAAAATGTCAACTCATATTCTTGTTGGGAAACTAATCCTCACACTAAACCAACCAGGGAAAATAAGTCATATTTAAACAAGAAATAATTAGCAAACACACAGTACACAAATATTTTACCATGGAAACCCAAAATCGGGAAAACCAACATTCCTTGAACGCCTTTCCCTTTTGTTGTCTTATTCATCCATTGAATAAAGAGTTTCATGACTAACCTTGGTCTACACCTAAGACACATTATTCATCATTCTCTCTTGCTTTCTACGAGAACAACCTTGTAGCCAATTCGACTTACATGTGCATGACCATAAACCATCTACTAAATATTAGTAGGAACATCAACTTAATACAATTACAATGCACCTTATTTATAGGTTTTACAACATGAAAAACCCTAAATCATTGCACCCAAAAATGGTTATAGATCC
The DNA here is from genome assembly GCA_010110895.2 of Picea sitchensis. NCBI lineage: Eukaryota > Viridiplantae > Streptophyta > Pinopsida > Pinales > Pinaceae > Picea > Picea sitchensis. The sequence goes on along the minus strand of SNQJ01S0161330.1, from coordinate 16,169 downwards.
TTGCAGATGATTGGCTACAATCTCGTGAATCTCAGGATTCTATCACAGTCGACTTTAGTTGGTTTACCAGTCGATCTTTAGTCAGCTGCCACTCAACCTCTTGTTTGCTAACCTTTCAAATTCTAATTGATCACTTCGACTTCGGCTTCCCCGATCGATCACTTCCACCTTCGACATAACCATCGACTCAACTTGACTCGTCAATCGAGTTATCACCTAATCAATCCACCTCGACTAGACAGTCGAATGGATATTTTTTCACTAAAAATAATATAAAAACCCAACATTCTCCCACTTATTGTCTTCTTTTCTAATATAGGAGAACATGAGCATATGTTCATTGACCCAAGGAAACAATTCTCATTTCTTCTCTACACCAAGAGAACTTCACAATGCTCAAATACTTTCTCAAAGAGTATGTTATGTTTTCCAATGTGTCTGCTTTCTCCAACATCACCTTGTTGTTTTCCACCATCTCTCTCACAAAATGGTATTGTACATCAATATGTTTCATCCTAGAATGGTATGTTGGGTTCTTTTCCAAAAATATTGTGCTTTAACTTCTGCAATTTATCTTCAAAGCTCTCTGCTCAAACGTGATCCCTGAACAAAATCGATGAAGCCATATTGTTTATTTTCTTTCATGAGTGGATACCATGTATTCGGATTCTCTTATCGACAAGGCTACGATCATATCTTGCTTACTCATCCAATTGATTGCTCCATTGAACTTGTACACATATCCATTGGTCAATCTTCGTCAATCCAGATCTTCATCCTAGTCGGGGTTGAAAAATCCATGTACATTTAATTCACTGTTAGCTTCAGGCTTCCCTTGGTAGCATATAGCATAATATTTTGTGCCACACAAATACTTGAACACTCTCTTAACATATGTCCAATACTATTTCTCAGGTGTCAACATGTATCTACTCAATATGCCCACTACATGAGCAATGTCTAGTCGAGTGTATACCATCGCATACATTATACTACCAACAACGTTGGAATAGGGAACATGTGCCATGTCCTTTATTTCTTCTTGTGTCTTTGGACATTGTTCAACAACTAGTTTTTTTCCCACTGGAATTGGTATCTTGACCGGTTTGCAATCCTGTATGTTGAAACGCTTCGAGACTATTTCAATGTACTTCCTCTTATTTAACCATATCTTTCTAACTGCTCAATCTCTCTTGATCTCCATTCCCAAAATGAAGTTTGTTTCATCGAGATTCTTCATGTTGAACTTGGAGGATAGATGCCTCGTCACTTTATTTAATGTGTCCATGTTGTTTCCAACCAACAACATATCATCAACATACAAAGTTACATATACGAAATGGTTACCTTTTTCCTTGGAATATACACAGTAATCAACCTTGCTTCTCACAAATCCCAAACTAAGAATGTAGGTATCAAACTTCTAGTACCAAATCATTGGTGATTGTTTTATACCATAAAGGGATATTTTCAATTTGCACACTAGCTCTTTCTTTCCATTTACTACAAATCATTCACGTTGTTTCATGTAGATTTCTTCTTCCAAATCTCCATGTAGGAACATTGTCTTGACATCCATTTTCTCTATTTCAAGATCAAATGTTGTAGCTAGAGACATTAGTACTCGAATGGAAGTTAATTTTGGAACAGGGGAAAAATATCACCGAAGTCGACACCTTCGACATGGGAATATCCTTTCTCTCCCATCAAAGATTTGAATTTCTCGACTTGACTTGTTGTGTTCATATTTTTCTTGAACACCCACTTGCTATCGATGGGTTTCCTTCCATTATGTAATTTAATCAAATATCATGTCTTAGTCTTGTACAAGGATTCCATTTCTTCAACCATGGCATCCTTATAGAGTTTACCCTCTGTCGAGTCGACTACCTCAATCATCGAATTAGGCTCCTCGTTAGTGGAAGATAAAAAAAAATGCAAAATGGAAATTGGACAGACTATACCTTTCAACTTGTTTCTTCACTCGTTCAGAACTCCTTACAACCAGAGTTGGTTGTTCCACCTCTTCATCTGATTCAGTCGACTCATCTGAATCATTTATTCGTTCCTTGGCTCAAACACCAACTTTTCTAGTTCTTTCTTTGTTTGAACCTTGTCAGACTCAAAAGTTCCACCAACTTTCCTAAATACCACATCTCGATAGTACGATTGTTTGCCTCAATGTAGAATCCCAGATATTATATCCTTTCATTATGTCTCTGTACCCAATGAAACTACATTTGACTATCTTCTTGTCTAGCTTGTTCCTCTTTTCTCTCAGTCGACTGCTTCTCGCCAGATCGTATATTGACTTATGTTTCCTTCAACTTGCAGTCCCTTTTGTAATTCTTGACTTACAACATTTCCAACATCTTCTCATCGAATGAATCAGGAATTTAGATCTACAATTCAACTTAAACTTTCTACCAAATAAATTTCCCTTATCTCTTTTGATTGATCGACCTCTCACCATTAAGGAATCTTTGGTCAATCCTTCCATGTTCTTTTTTATTTTTTTATAGTAGATATGTAACCATGTATTCTAGCGTTAGTGTTCTTGAATTACTCTCTATAGCCATGACTAAGCTATCCTAGGAGTTTGGAAAATACCATAACATTCTTATACATTTATCCTCCTCGGTAATTTTGATATCCATATACAATAACTAACTTATTATAGTATTGAATGCATTCAAATACTCTTCTACCAAGCTCCCATCACTCATCCTCAAAAGATGAAACTTCTTCCTAAGGAACAACTTATTAACCAAGGATTTTGACTGGTAAAATCTTCCCAACTTGTCCCACAAATTCTTTGCAGAGTCTTCACCTGAGACATTCAGCGATACCAAATTTGCAAGACAAAGTCAAATAATACTCCTTTCCTTTATTTCAAGTTTCTCCCATTCTTCCCTTGACATACCCGTTGGAACATTTCATGGGCATACTACCTCCCATTGTTCTCGATCTACAGGGAGATCTTCAATTTTAAGCTTTCAAATCTCAAAATTCTGGCGAATTGTTTTATCTCTATCCTCAAATTGTTTGTCATTCTTTCAAGAACAACTTTAAATATCATTTACTTACAACTCCCACTGGACCTAGGTTTAGCTCAAATCTAAGATCTGTGCTCTAGTATCTCTTGTATCAGAATGGCTTAGATAAATATGATACCACTTGTTCGGAAAGTAATCCTCACACTAAACCAACTAGGAAAGAAAAGGAAGATTTAAACAAGAAATAAATGAGAAACACACATAGTACATAGATATTTTACCTTGGAAACCCAAAATTGGGAAAACCAACATTCCTTGATATTCTTGCTATCTTTTTGTCTTGTTCATTAATTGAATAAAGAGTTACATGACTTACCTTGGTCTACACCTAAGGCAGAATCACCATCATACTCTCTTACTTTACACAAGAACAATTGTTAAGCCCTAATATTGGCTCATTACCCCTTAATTGGGGCATATTATATTAGTAATGTTATTTTATTTATGTCGGCTTTAGGCCATTAGTTGTAATTATACCTCCTTTACATGACTTACCTTGGTCCACACCTAATACCAAATCAACATCATACCCTCTTTACACACAAGAACAATCAATTGTTAAGCCTTCTAATATTGGCTCATTACCCCTAATCAGCATATTATATTAGTAATGTTATTTTATTTATGTCGGTTTTAGGGCTTATTAGCTGTAATTATACCTCCTAGTCTCCTATATATACCAAGGAGATGTATTTTGAATCCATCTTTCTGTAAATTTGAACATTTAAGTGTTGGTATTGCCCCTCGAAGAGGATTATTATCCTAAATTATCTCTTTTTCAAGGCATTGAGTAATTTTCCAGGATTTCTATGCTATACCGATATTTGGTTCTTAACATAGCAGTATTAGGTGCCTGGGTCTCTGGGTTTTACGCTACATATGAGACACCTTGGAATTTTCTATAACTTGTTTCTACAAATGTTTCAAGGAACGCTTGGAGGATATTTATTATAAAGATCATGGTAAGGTTAGTTCAATGACTCCTGAGGCCTTATACTTTGAGATATATAGCATGTACAAGATAGGATTCCGGAATCATCCCCGAATCGAGTGATTAAGTGGAATTTCGCTATAAATTGTTTTTGTGAAGTTTCGCACCTCTAAATTCCAGAGGCTATTTATAGAAATTAGTAATTTATCCGTGGTAAAATTTTCAACTGGTCATCTTAAATTTGTAGATACACCTTGTGTAAGATAGGGTATCTCATCAGTCTCGAAGGTGTTCCGTGTTCTCAATCATAACTTCTCCTAGAGTATCCAAATTGTGTGGACTAGTTTCATTAAATCGTGTGGATAGTCCGTAGTATTTATGGTGCGAAGTTTAAGAATTTTATATCAAATATTTTGTGGGCACAACATGTAAGTGAGATCTCCTCGAAAGGCCAAAATCGGCAAGTTGTGGGAAGTTACAGTAAATTCCACCAGGCACATCCAATTTTGATCGTAATCTCCATGGTATCAGAGAGAAGAAATATCGAGAAATACATAAAGAAATTTTCATACCCGTATATCAAATTGGGAGATACAATGTAAGAAATATTGTCTAGCGTAACCACCTCAAGTAAAAACTGGTTCAAAAGTGAGATTTGGCCAACATGCCACCCAAAAAGGGAACCCCTACACCAAATAAGCTCCGTAAAAACCACGCACTTGGACTCTTGATGAAGGTGAAGAAATGTAGGGACATAAATGAACTACAAAATAATATGGATTCAATGGAAGCCAAGTTGGATAACAAATGGATTCAATGGAAGCTGTTGATACCAAGATAATATTTAAAAGGAAGACTGGAAGTATTAAAAATTGGTGAATGTAGAAGACACCTGAAGTGAAAAATGCATCCCATGAAATTCACAAGCGATATACGCTAAGGAAGGTGAATCAAGAATCAATGGAAACTCCAACTTTATTTCCAGTGACCCAACTAATGTCTGGTGATTGATATGAGGGGAAGTTTGGATGGCAAGACCAATCACATGGATATCTCTTTAGGATGGAGCAATTCTTTGATCTCCACAGCCAAGCAAACATAAAAGGTACGAATTGTTTCTTTATATTTGTGGAACCTAATCAATTTGTATGGTATCGATGGCTTTTTTCTCGCAGAAAATCACTCAAAGCCACTTGGACAATTTTCATGAAGAAATGATATCACACTATGAGAGGATACAAGGAGAACCACCTTCTTTATCCAATTGATAAATCTCAAGCAAAAGGGTTCGGCTACTGAGAACATTGAGAACTTCAAAATATTCAATATAAAGGTAACAAATACTCCAAATGAACACCTGATTGATGTATTCATAGGAACTTTAAAGGATAACATTCAACATGAGGTTCGCCTTTGGGAAACCCAAATCATTGGAGAGAAATGTATTTAAGGTGGCAAGAAATGTGGAAAGTAAAAAAATGGTATTATGGCTACTAGAAGGGCTAATCCCAACATCTATAGAGAGAAATACTATTCCAAAACACCTCAACCCACAAGGTTGACACCAACAATTGGAGGAGACAGCAAAAGGTTTATGCTTTTAATTGTGACAACATGTACAGTAGCATCATAAGTGTGGTGAGAAGAAATTTTCTACATAGATCAGGAAGAGGAAGAAGAACAAGAACAAGAACCATCTCAAGATGAAAATGTAGAAACAATTCCCTCGGGTCTAAAGATTTGACTCCACGACATCGTAAGGTGCATTGGCTGGAATTAGCACTCCTCAAACCCCTCAAGATCAAGGATACATCAAGAAAAAGGTAATAGTCCTAAAACTCTGGCACTAGATATTCAAACCAATGAGAGCTTTGGCTAATTTAAAGTGAATGAAATTAGCCAAAGATCTCAATTGATTTGTATATCCAAATCCAAAGTTTCAAGTAACGATTGTGGATGGAGGAACTATCATTTGTTGTAAACAGCCAAGATCAATCTTACCTAAGGAAAATATGTAAATGAATAGTCCAATGATTAAGTTAAGGCACCCATGGTGGAAAAGGTATGGTAAATTAGGAATCCAATGGTACAAAATCATTAGGAACAATGGATTTTAGATTTCAAGAAGTTTTCATGAAATTTTCATTGGAAGGAAAAGAAATTGAGTTACAGAGTTTCGTGGGAAACCCTAAGAAGGTGATAAATAAGCTCCTGAATCCAAGATGAAAAAATTATTGAAAAGGCATCAAGGCCATTGCACAACTATGCTCACTAGATGTTCAAACATCTAAGCCATCTATTCCCAAGACTCCAAAGGATCATTGATAAGCATTCCAAAGTATTTGAAGATATTCCCAGTTATCTTCCAATTCCACCTCGAAATCATGATCATGAAATTCACCCTAATTCCTCGGAGTGTTCCTCCTAACATTAGGGCCAAGGCCGCATACCACCCCACGCCTTAAGAGGAAATTGAGCGCATGGTTGAAGAAATGTTAGAGGTATCGTACTATTATGTACCTAGCTACAACGTTTCCATCAAGCACCGCTGGTAATGGTATTCAAGAAAGATACCATGATGTGATGTGTCCGTGATTATAGAGCTCCAACAAGATCACCTTATTAAAGATAAGTTTCTCGTATTCCTCGAACATTGATGAATTGTTAGATGAACTACATGGAGCAATCTATTTCACAAATTGATCTTTGTTCGGTAATTACTGACCAAATGAAGGAAGAAGATATCCAAAACAAGATTCAACTCATGAAGGCCATTATGAATTTTTGGTCATGCAGTTTTGCACAATCTATTTCACAAATGCACCTTCCACATCCTGGCGATGAATCGTATTTCAAGTTCCTTCCTTCAAAAATTCAAGATTTTGATGATATACTTAATCTATAGCAAGTCTGGAGGATCATGCATGCTTGACAAGGTGCTGCTAAATCCACGTAGTATGTGGTATGCCATAAACCATCCGTTTTATGAGGTAGAGGTATTTGGGTCATATTGTATCTCAGAAGGTGTCAAGGTAGACCCTAACAAGATTAAGGCTATGATGGATTGGTTTATTCCCAAAACATTAAAGAATCTTAGAGGATTTTGGTTTGACAGGTTAATACCAATGTTTTATCTTAACTATGGAGAAGAAGACTCCTTTAACAAACATCTCAACTACTAAGAAGGATACTTTGACTGGAGGCAACCAAATCTTGAACAACTTGTAGAACTGATGTAAAGCTCCCCGCCTTGACCCACTCCGCACAAAACCTCTATCAGGAAATTTGGGAGGCTCTGGAAATGGAATTGTCCCAATGGCAAAGAGGCCCCTAGCTTTGAAAACGACCAATTTAAGGAAAAGGGACTTTGGCTACCAAACCTATCATTTCATAAAATGCTACATGCATTTCGAAGAAATGGTATCCACCTAATAGGTAGGCAATTTAAGAAGCTGTGTCGCATCATGATAGTCTTGGGCACTTTTGGAACAAAGACTTATCTTCGTAATAATAAAAATGGGTAAACCATAAGGATTTTGGAAATCGCCTATAAAGGAAGCAAAATGTTGTGGCGTGTGCACCCCAAAGTAGGCGATAAATATGTTGAGGTCTTTCTCTGCGGTTATCTCGACCATCCAACCCGATTGGATAATAGTTGCAAGGATGAACGTGAAGAACATCTAAAAAAGTGGACTCTCTCTATTCAAAATAAGGTGGATTCGAAGACGGTATCATAATGGAAAAACATTCACTAAGTGGTAAAGATCACCGAGATTTACATGTAAGAACCCCAACCTCAAAACAGTTGGGTACCATTGAATTGCACACCTTCCAGGTAGGAGGGCAGACCCCTGATTTTGAAAACCCACTTAGAGTCAAGAAGGATTTTTGGATGTATTTCCGTGAAACTGAGGTTCCAGGTTTGTGGGCGTAACGTTTGGTTTGCCAAAAAATAAGGTGGAAACAAGTAATCGATTACAACCATTATCCATCCCAAAGTCAACGATGGGAGGAGGTTTCCATGACGCATCAGTTGGCTACCAAAGCCCGGCTGAAAAGAGTACAATATGGCACGTTTAGAATCGCATCTGCACGCACACCCTTTGCAGTAACTCCTCTCATCCCCCAAAGATAGTACAGCGGCGACTCAGATTCATATGGGAGATAGTTCAAAAGATACGCTGGCAAACCTAAAGATTTCACATTGTAAGCGACGAGATCCGATTCTAATCGACATTTTGGACAAAAATTGTTTCTCTTGTTTGGCACTCAATCGTCTACATAGCTCATCCTATCATCCCCAACTGATGGACAAACCGAGATAATAAAAAAATGTCCGAAGGATATCTTAATGTTTGTCTCCGGGTAAACCAAAACAATAGTCGGTTCAGCTGGTTACCCTTCTTGGCAAAATACCGAGGTGCTTAACACTTCCTTCACACCGCAAACAAAAAATGACAATCACGGCGGTAATCTCATGGATGTCTCCTCCACTTTCTAAAGAAAAACGGCGTTCAGCAGCTGAAGATCACATCGGTGAATCAACAACAAGTTCTCCAAATCTTAAAGGACACCACCATGGTACAAAAATCGCATGAAACAACAAGCATCAACATCAGAAAGAGAAGTTTTAAAGCAGGGATTGCAGTATTTTAAGACCATGTTCCATGAACAAAATAGATGTCCCTCAAGCAAGCCAAGAAGGATAATACACAAATTATCACCAAAGTACTATGGCCTATAAGGTGTTGCAAAAGATTGGTACTATGGTATACAAATGGGAGTTGTTGCTTGGCATTTTCATTGAGTACACCCAAATGTTTATGCTGCTAAATAAGGTTATAGGCTTACAAGATCCAGCCTGTACCATATTTCCGTAACTTGGACGAGGAAGGAAATCATATTGGAGCCTAAAGCCATCAATCACAAGAATTCACCAAATTTAAGGAATAGATCTATTTCAGAGTATATCATTAAATGGATGAAACTACTGGATGAAGATTCCAATTTGGAAGATGAGTCTTTAGAGAAAGGTCCAGAGTTACTCGCTAAGGACAACACTTGTCCAAGGGGAGGGGCATTTTATGCCCTAATATTGGCTCATACCCTTTAATTGGGGCATAATATATTAGTAGCTGTTATTTTTATTGTATATTTGATTTAGCCATTAGTTGTAATTATACCCTCCTAGTCTCCTATATATACCAAGGAGACATTTTCATTTTGAATCATCTTGTACTTGAACATTTAAGTGGGTTAAAAGGAGGTTGCCCCCTTGAAGAGGCTTATTATCTGAAATTATCTCTTTTTCAAGGCGTTGAGTACTTTTTTTGAGGATTTCCTATGCTATATTGATATTTGGTTCTTAACAACAACCCTGAAACCATTCAACTTACATCGACATGACCAATAACCTTTTGTTGAATATTAGCAAGAACATCAACTTAATACAATTACAATGTGCCTTATTTATAGGCTTTACAACATGCAAAAACCTAAACCATGGCACCCAAAAACAATTATAGATCCACGTAAATGATTGACTACAATCTCATGAATCTTGGTATTCTATTATAATCGGCTTCAGTTGGTTTACCAGTCAATCTTCAGTTAGCTACCACTCAACCTCCTTTCATACTCCTATTGGCTAACCTTTCAACTTCTCCTCGATCACTTTGACTTCGATTTCCTCGATCAATTACTTCAACCTTTGATGTAACCATAGAATCAACTTGACTTGTCAGTCGACTTACCACCCAGCCGATCCATCTCAACTAGACACTCAAATGACTATTCTTTCACTGCAAATAATATAACCCAACATTCGCCCATTGTTGTCTCCTTTGTTGATATAGGAGAATATTTAGTATTTCAAGAATATTGATCATATATCAAGATTATATTTGTCATATCCCCCTTGTACTTCCAATCCTACCAAATATATTCAACTAGGTGCTTTGAGGGGAATTCCCTATCTTCCGATCATGCCTTTTAATAAAATTATCCTCTATTTATAGGCTTCCATCCTTTATACATCCCAAATTAGGGTTTATTCTTTTTAGCGTTGAGAGCATAAAATTATATTTTAATCCCTAAACTTTGTCCTCCCACCTAGCGTGCACCTCTCGTGGCCTTCATCTTAGGTGTTTAGGACCTCCTTGACCCTAGTGCACCTCTTGAAAATCCCTCTAACCCTAACGCACCTCCACTTGAGTGATAATTACGTTCCATTTGACATTCCATTCGCTTATAGGTTCAATTTTTATTTGGGACCTATTTTCCCTTTGCATTACACTTGCCATTTTTCATCTTTCTATTTCTTAAAATATCCATTTGTTCTTTGTTTGAGGTCTTGGGCCACATGGCATCTCCTCCCACAAAGGTCTCACATCCAAATATGTAGAACATGCTTCAAACAAATGTCTTTACTTCAAATATGTTAAAGATGAAATATGCCTCCAAATATGTGGAATATGCCTTGAATAATGTGTAATTCCCAATAAATACCCTTGAACATGCTTTAAGATGTCTTCTAAAAAAGGATTGATCTATAGACAATGGGCCTACACTATGTCCATCTCAACATTGATGCTTGATCTATAGATAGTGATCCTACACCCTGTTTGTCTCCTCAACATTGATGCTTTATCTATAGATGGTGGGCCTACACCCTATCCATCTCAACATTGATGCTTGATCTATAAATGGTGGAACTACACCCTATCTGTCTCCTAAAAATTAATACTTGATCTATAGATGATGGGCCTACACCATTTCCATCTCCTCAACATTGATGGTTACTATGAAATAAAACTGTAATGTCTTTGCAATCTTCAACAAGTTGAGTTTAGGGTTCTTTTGCTTTGTTTATATTGGTTTCAAAGTAGGTGAGTTTTTTCTTGTAATGATGATCTCATGCCTAGCAAAAAATTCAAGTGCACTCAAACTCTATCTCCACAAGCCAACAATACAACATACTCTCCCTATTCAATATCACCCAACTTAAAACATACACAAAGTTTCAGAGTGTTATGGATACTTCATATATGTTTTCAATGAATATAGGTAGAAAACACTCACAATTATGTGGCATTAAGAGTAAACAATGCACTCATTGGTTTCGAATGTGAAATAATGACTTCCTATTAACCATGCATTGGCTCATGCATGAATCATATGTATACCCTACTATTTGAATGTGCCCACACAACGCTCTATACTTCTATTAAGCATGACTCTCTAACATTGTCATTACAACACACAACACTCAATAACTTATCCTCTGCCCATTCATTTCCATGTGCTTAAGCAATGTGTAAGCATCTCTTGTTGTTACACTATAACTACAACCATAAGACCATTAATACACACACACACATCTTGATAATACATGTCTTGGAAAATGTATGGCTACATGCAATATACAAACACACATTCTTCTTATTCAAATGCTATGGGAGATTGGAGTGGGCAACACGATGGGCGTACAAGCTTCGTCAAACGCACAAGATTAAGGAAATTATGATTGTGTTGCATATCGCAGAATGTGACTTGAATAATATAAGAAGATAGTTGTAGGCTTAACTCAACAATACAATAAAAAAGACATTGAGTTGTGGGTAGACCAACGACTTAATTAAGGACAAATTGACCATAATTTGTTGTGGTAAGTATGGTCACTGTAATCAATTGAAGACAATAAAATTCTAAGAGTGTAAAGTGTATATATTCTACAATGTTTTAACCAATAACTAGGAAATGACAACAACGCTAATTTTCAATAGCACAATTAGAACTTAATTTAGGAAAAGTAAATTACAGTGAAAAACTCAATTTCATTCTCCATCAATCTCCTCCAACACTCATATGAATGGTCTACGACAAGTATCCATTGTGACCATCAAAACATCTTGGGGCAAAGAGAATACACATTGTTTTACAATCAAATTGAATTGGATACATACATGAATTCACAAAAAAAGGCATTTAAACTATAATTAAATGAATATGTATATCATATAATGAATCTACATATCAATTTAACACACCTTGGAATCCCAATGGGAAAACTAGCTTTTAATGGTTTTGATCAACAATGTTTTGTCAAGAATGGAGCTTCCATGGATTACAAACACTGAAAATTCCTCATGCAATCATTCTCTTCTCCGCTAAACAACCCTGTCTCCAACATTGTGCAAATGTTTTCTCAACAATTGTAGAATTACAATCAAGTTTTGGCCTTATGGAGCTTCCACGGATTACAAACACTGGAAAATTCTCATACAATCTTTCTCTTCTCTACTAAATGACCCTGTCTCCAACATTGTGAAAAATGTTATAGGCCAAATGTACTTGTTTGGATCAATTGGGAGGCTAAGTGTCCCCAACTCTTCCTCTCCTTTTCCCTCTTGTATGTAGTGTTTAGGTTCATGGTTCCTTTGTCCTTGTCTTTTTTTCCTATTTTAATTTTTTAATTATTTTAATAACTTTGTTCTCTCCTTGGATATGTAGCGCTTTGGAGGTGAGCGATCACAAATTGGACAAGCATGGGTCCCTTCACACTATCAACCACTCCTATGGTCTCATCGTCAATCTCCTAACCTCTAGCTTATTTTGTAGCCAAACGTCTTCATCATTGAATCTTCTTTATCATTAAACATTAAGTCCATTCAATTTTTATTTGGATCACACCTTCTCATTGGGAGTATTTTGGTCTCCAAACAATAATATGTGGAGGATATGGAAGTACATGGCCTCCACTCACCTCTCCAATTCCTCTACTCCATTAATTATGAAGGATATATGCTTCCTATTTACTCCATTCAAGTTGTTGATTTTCCCTTGCTCTGCTACTACTGAAGACATTTTTTCTTTCCCTATGTGTGCTTTGATAATGTAGGCCTAACCACCTTTAACCAAGCAATATTTTTTCTCGTTATTATATAAATGCACATCCCTTTTCCATAGATATGGGATAACAAACATCACTTCACAAGCATTTAGTGGTGTCACTTCACATTCTACTTCATCAACATAATTAGTGTTGATAGAAAACCTGATTTTACATACCTTGGTGATCCTCATTGTAGAATTCCCTTGAATCCAACCCAATGAACAAGGTTGTACTATATCATGAGTTTCTAGGCGAAGCTCATCCACATCAAAGGTGATTTATACCACTCCATATTTTGTATTGGTAGTTGTATTTGATCATTTCTAGGATTTATGCCACTTTGGACGCAATTTTGGATGAAGTTTCAAGCACTTCTCATCCATGTGCCCATCTACATTACAATGTTTGCAATCCCTATTAGAATGTCTCATTTTTTGGGATGTGGCTACCATATTCTTGTCTTTTGTCTTGTTGGTCTCTTCTTGGCCCTTTTGTCACTACCTCTTCTTGGAATTCGGTGAAATGTAGAACTTTCTTTCTTTCCTCAACTATTATTTTCACACTAAGAAGTTGTAATTTCCTTCAAATATTGCTAAAGATTCTTCCAATGTAATTCACCACCACTATTATCTCTTCCAAAGAGACACCCATCTTGATGGGCTTACTTTTGGAATTCATGGGTGTATTTTTGTACACCTTGTCCTTGTTTATGCCAAAGGCACTGCCATTTCATGAGTTGCTCCTCTCTATAGTGTAAAGTATAAAATTGTGATTTCTTAATGTCTTGAAGTCCTTACATTTAATAACCATGGGATTATTGCCTATCCTCAACGCATCTACATAACTTTCCCACCACAATAGATCATGTTTGAACGTCTTCAAATGGGAGAAAATAAATCCATTATGCTTATTGGATTTTATAAAGGCTAAAACAAACACTACTACATATTGAAAAATTTGCGACGAAAGTACTCTTTCGTCGCAACATGTAAGAGAAAAAGTTCATTTTTTCTAAATCCACTCTGTAATTGTCGCTATCTTGATGCCAACAGTTTGACTAAATTAGCATGGTCAAAGTTCGTCGCAAGAGTGACGATTGTTGCTTTCCTGTCACTCTTGCAACAGACTTTGACCATGCTAATTTACCTTAAAATTGACCGTTGAAAAAGACCTAAACTTCTTGTGACAATTGTAGTTTGTCCATCACTCTTGCGACGAACTTTGAACATAATAATTGACCTTCAAATTGACCGTTGAAAATGACCTAAAATACCTAGGTGGAAAAGAAATATTTTTAGGTCACTATCATCGCAATTGCGACGATAGTGACCTAAAATTGGCCTATAAATATTTGACAACTTAAAGATGTTGCGACAATCTTGCTATAACAACAATGGTTCCGAAAGGGTATTTTTGTGCGGAAAAATGTCGCAGAATGTTGTTAGAGGTGGGGAAAAAAGTAAAGCGGGTGAAAAGGGTGATGGTAGATGTTATTTCCCTTGTAAAAAATGTTGTCTCAGACGTCCCGTAAGAATTTTAATAGCAACAGCTACAAAACATTGTAGAAAATATGGTCACATTGATGGTAGATCAAATGAATATCATCCCATGGTAATTAGCTATATATTCATT
>SNQJ01S0161329.1:0-21601 GCA_010110895.2 Picea sitchensis | reverse complement strand
AATAAATTTTAATATGGCATTGTGTAAACGTGAAATATTAAAAAATTGTCCATATGGCATTATTTTATCAATTTATTGATTTTTTCTTAGGACACTTTTAAGTTGAAATATCTGCTAATTGGCATGTGGCTCACCTAGGGTTATTCTATGGTTGATTCATCTTGGAATTTGTGGAATCAGATATCGAGGAGTGAGCCTGGTAACGATTCAATGACAATTTGGGCACTTTGGTGAGGGAGCAACAAGCCTCTCAGTGGGTCTATGCAAAAGTGTTTGTGGGAGGTGGCATTGGGTCACATTGGGTATTCAATGTGGGTAATTTCTTACGCTTTTCCTAGTCAAGCCCTCGCCTCTCAATCTCTCTCTTTGGTGCCATGTTACTTATGGTGTATTTTGTGATTTTGTTTGGGATAGAAAAAACATATTTCTTTTGGTCTTTCCCTTTTTCAATGGGTTGAAAATATACTTTTTTGTTTGGGGTTTGTCTGGTCTGGTATTTTCCCCTTCAGTTTCCTTGGGAATGGCATATCGAAAACAATCATAGACAATCTAGATATGAAATAATTTTGAAGGGTTCTTTATAGGAATGAAGAAATAAATCAGCCCAACAACAGTCCTTTAATGCTAATCTCATCCAAAATTACTCAGCTAGAGAAGGCCAACGTCACACACAATGCAAATAACATATCCATCTTCAAAAGCAACAGATTGATTCTTTAAAAGTTGATCAATTGATTGTAACATACTTTGTTCTATGGTTCTCTCTTAGTGTTTAGACCCTCTCTCTCTCTCTCTCTCTCTCGCTTCCAATAACCACGGTATCAGGAACTCATTGGAAGAAGGATTAGTGGAGGATGGAAAGTTTATCATAATTGTGATCATATGGAGATATAAGACCCAAGTTGCCCTCATTCGGGAGGGGCAAGAAGCACAAGGCAATTTTCTCTCTCGAATGTCCGTTTGAGTTGTAAGTATTTTGTGTCAATTTGTCAAGCAAGTCACCAATAGAAACACCCGGAACTCCTGTTTGGAGAAGGTGTTAATGTATATAGTAGTTATTTTAGAAATATGTATAGTTTTAGTGCAATCTTAAACTTTGTTGAATGTGATTACTGCTAGCTTCGACACAACCATCTTTTGAACAAATATAAACTTTTGTTTTGGTTAAATAATATAAAAAAAAAACATTTTGAGTAATCAAAGAGAAGAGGGGGTATAGCCATAACATACTACATATTACCATATTTTATATATTATCTAATAACTAGTCTTATTAGAGGGGCTTCCATTTGATTTTGAGATAAATTAGGGTCTTTTTTTTTCTTATCATTTGGTTGCGATCCAATCAATCCTCTACTACATGAGTGCTCATTCTTCCTTTCTTTTTATGCAAGGTTGAATTTTACTTCATTGTTGTAGGGTTTGTCTTTGTTATCACACAAATTGTAGGTTGGGCAAAGCCCGACCCAATCCACAAGATGACAATAATTGTGGGAGAGACTACCCACTGTCACCTTAAATAAACCCTCTCCTTGCTTTAGTGAAGGATAAATCCAACACAAGGGGGGATCCTGGGTGACCCTATGGGGAATGAGATGGAAAGTGAGGTTATGAAAGTGAAGGCCCTATAGTTCAAACTATTGAGTGGAGGATGGCTCGAAAATGAGTCTTGAAGATGGTCAATGGTTGCCGAGTGCTTGAGTACTTGCAGAAGATTGTTGTACCTGCCCGAGACACAAGAACACAAGGTACAAACCCAATAATTTAATGGACAAGAAAGTGAATCTTGTTGTCCCAATTAGCAACAATATATAGTGATATAAATCAGCAATAAAATGATAAGAAGAGCTACTAAACAGGTCACTAAAAGTCCAAGAAAATATGCGAGACTAGCTAGCAATTACTAGTCTCACTCAAGTATGATAGCGCAAGACTTTAGAAACAATTGAAGGCTGCTAGATACAAGTATTGAAGAGATATTATTACATCATTATGGCTATAGAAAATAATTTCTACAACATAAAATTCCAACCACCGAAACTTGCAAGTAAACCACCCAAAAGAAGCACAACAACTAGTAGATTAATTTGGTAGCTTTCTAGCAAACTTTGATGGTTAGAAAATGACTAATTTTGGAAATTATGAAGAATTTTTTTGCAGCCCTAATGGCTGTAGCATAAATTTATTACATCAGCAATAAATCCTTGGAGAATCAAGATTCCTTAGTAGCCTTGGCTAGCCTTAAGCATGTAGAAATGATTCCAATTTAAACTATTTCAATATCTTGTGATTCTACATATATCCCAATGCAATGATTTTATTTCTCCAATGCAATAGATTAGTGCCTCTAACTATTGGGTTATGGAGTCTTTTAAATGAAAGATCTAGTTGTGCTATTTCCTTGGGGGTGTAAGCCCTTTTACTCCCCAAGGAAAGCTAGACTAGCTAGGAAAAACCTAGGAGGGTGTAAGCCTTTTTACTTATCCTAGTATTCCTTTGTACAAAAAATTATTCCCAGACAATTATGATGGGCTTAGTGGGGTTTTATTCTCTTATACTCCCCAAAATATTAACAAATTAACCTTGCAACCAAGAAAAAAAGTAATAACAAGAGAGATTCCTTACCTAGTCCGAGCATTAACAAGATAAACTCTTTTTAACCAAGAAAATTCCACCATACAAGAAAGAAATAGTCTCCAAGAAAGATAGTGCCTTACTTATTCATCCAATAGCCAAGAAAAATCATCACAAGAGATAATAAAAAAGAGAGATAGGTAAAATTGCCCAAATAGGGCGCATATTTCTGCCAAGGAGCCTTTATCCAAGTGAGAATGCTATGATCAAATAACAAGAGTTTGATCTCTAATTATACAAATCTCCTAAAAAGTGTTTATCCGCTTAAATTTAGGGTAAACCACAAATTAAGGGGTAAAAAACCCTTACTTTTCCCCTTTACATCATAAATTCAAATTTAGCTTTAAAAAATTGCACATAAGAAACCTTAATATGATGTCATCCCTCTCTAGGGTGACGTTTTGACACTTTTAGGTGGACGTTGAGCTTGGGGATGAATCGTTGGGCCTCCAAAGGCCTTCTTACCAAGCGCTAGGGTCTTCTCCATCAAGGTGAGGCTTCTCCTCCCCCAAAATTCCAAGTGTCAATGATCAACAGCTCCACCACCAAAACCCTATCCCTAGGGTGACGTCAATCCCTCCAAGTGTGATGTTTTGGCCTCAAGAAGAAAAACGTTGGGCTACTAGGGGCTAGTTTAGGTCCTCCATGATGTCTTCTCTTGCCTCCAAAGACAATGCTCATCTTCCTTCTTTGTACAAGGTGTGGGTCATGGTATCCAACCTGTGGGCTTCAAGCCCCAAGGAAACCCAAGCTAGGCTTGTTCTTCAAAAACTGTCCACGAACTAGGTCCTGCAAAGACAATGAATACGCCCTCAAAGGATTTCAAGTCAAATGCATCATGATAAGTAAATATAATCGATAAAAGAGCCACCTAAGTGTTGATTTTTCAATAAGCTAGGCTTAAGCATGAAGTTCAATCCATTTTTAGCATTTTACTTAAACCATAAACAATTTGTTGTAGCAACCAAGATCACAAAAACAAACACTATGCACAAGTAGACAAAAAGTATCCTGGGAAACCCTTCTCAACAAGGAAAGAAAACTTAGCCAATCCTTTGTTATATTCTTCAAGAGAAAGACCTCCACCACCATAGAAGACTAGCGCACAAAAGGGTGCTCACAAACCCTAGAAGATTAGCGCCCAAGAGAGGTGCACACTTTTCCCAAGAAGTAAGTACTTGCTAAAATTTCCAAACTCACACTTGTGTTGTGTTTCCTCAATGGGGAATTTACCTTTACTTATATTAGACCGAACCTATAAATAGTGGTGTCTATTGGCACAATAGGGCCGACCTCAATAACTCACAATATAATTAATAATTACCATATTAATTATCTTTTACATTAAGGTGGGGCTGACCTGTACCCTTTACATTACAAATAGGGTTACAGATAATTCTGACTCTTGAACAATATAGCAAGGGATCTCATACACCCACTATTGCTCAACCACTAGGGGCACATCCATCTGTGCTTAGCCACAAGGATGTCTCTCTATCTCACTATGTCTCATAGGAGAACAACACTCACTAGTCCTCAACCACTAGGATCACGTGCACCTGTGCTCATCCACAGGAACATCCAACTCAATAGATATTTTTTCTCATTGCGTTACACAGGACGGTCATTTGGAGTTCATCATCTCAACTCTCTGCTAAAAGGAGGCTAATACATCGTTTCATCTCTGTCTCAGAACGATGCACCCAACTCATGGGCTTTTCCATACGTTCACCTGTGCTCAGCCACATGCACGTCCAACTCAACATATCTTCTTTCTCACTGTGTTACACAGGAGAATCATCTGGAGTATCATCTCAACTCTTTGCACAGAGGAGACAAACACAATGTTCCAGTTCTGTCTCAGATAGGAACTACACACCCAACTCAGGAGCTCTCTCTTAGGTCTGTGTCCTGGAGGATGTCTCACGTAGCTGTAATCATCAACACTCCCTCTTAGTTAGGGAGGCATTCTCCACTAGGCCAAGTCTCTCACAGAAATACTCGAACTTCGTCTTGGAAAACGGTTTGGTGAAGATATGTGTGATCTTCTCATGGGTAGGAAGACACTGCATGCGTACTTTCTTCCTCTCCACCATGTCTCTGATATAGTGATATTTTATCTCGATGTGTTTCGATCTATCATGAAACACAGGGTGCTCAGATAGCTTCACACAACTTTGGTTATCACAATGAATAGTAGTTGTATCTATCTCATGATCGAATAAATCAGTTAGAAGTTTGTGAAGCCACACTACTTTGCGGATTTCTACACTCAATGCAATGTACTTTGCCTCTGTGGTACTCAATGGCATAGAGATCTGTTTTCTACTTCACCAGGAAACCATGGCAGATCCCAAAGTAGAGCAACAACTGAAGGTTCTTTTCTTGTCCACTACTGTCCCTGCCCAATCTGCATCGGCATATCCCTGCAGGCTCAAGTCTACACTATAGGCATATCTTAGGCCATAACCAACTGTGTTTCATAGGTATCTCAATACATGCTTTGCTGCTATCCAGTGAGTTTGTCTCGGTTGGCTCATAAACTGGCTAAGCACTTTCACTACATAGCATATATCCAGTCAGGTGTTAACCAAATACATCAGTGATCGAATCAATAGTCTGTACAAGTATGGATCAATCTCTCCTGAATCAGTATCACTCATCTTCTTCAAATCCATCACCATTGGTGTAGGCATGGATTTGCATTCTTTCATACCAAACTTTTTCAACATCTCCACAGTATATTTTCCTTGACCCAGGAAAATCTCATATGTCCTCTTCCATACTTCTAGTCCCAAGAAGTAATGCATCAAGCCTAAATCCTTCATTTCAAATTTAGCAGTCAATGCTTGTTTGCATTTAGCAATGTGCCTCTCTGAACCAGCGAGGAAAAGGTCATCCACATATAGGACCATGATCAAGCAGTCATTTCCATCAATGTGATAATATAGGTTTGGATCAACAACACTTTTGTTGAAACCCAAACTCATCAGAAATCCATCCATTTTCTCATACCAAGCACATGGTGCTTGCTTTAGTCCATATAGGGCTTTCTTCAACCTGCACACATGAGATATTTCGTTGTGTATAACGAATCCTTTTGGTTGCTCGATATAAACTTCTTCCTCAATTTCACCATTGAGAAAGGTTGTATTTACATCCATTTGATGTAGCTTCCAACTCATGGAACAACTAGTGCAATGATAGAACGGATGGAAGTGTATCGGGCTACTTGAGAAAAAGTATCATCATAGTCAACTCACTTTACTTGAGAGAACCCTCTGGCTACAAATATCTCTTTGTATTTCTCGATGCTTCCATCAGCTGTATGCTTGATTTTATAAATCCATTTGGAAGTCACTACAGACTTTCCCTCTGGTCTTGGAACAATATCCCATACATCATTTTTCAATATAGACTAATATTCTTCTGTCATGGCATCTTGCCATACTTGTTCACCTGAAGCTTCTCCATGACTGTTGATTTTTCAATAAGTTAGGTTAAGCATGAAGTTCATTCCATTTTATCATTTAACCATAACCATAAATGTTGCAGCAACCAAGATCACAAGAAGAAAAACCATGCACAAGAACACAAGATGTGTCCTGGGAAACCCTTCTAACCAAGGGAAGAAAACACAGCCAAATCCTTTGCTATATTCTTCAAGAGAAAGATCTTCACCACCAAGATAAACCCTAGGACACAAGAGGGTGTTCAAAACCTAGAACTCTAGTGCCCAAGACAACTGCACACTTTTCCCAAAGAAGTGTACTTGTTGAAATTTCCAAACTCACATGAAAGATGTGATTCCACAATGGGGAATCTTCCTTTACTTATATTAGACTCGTCCTATCAACATAAGTGTCTATTGGCTCAACATGGCCGACCTCTCTAAGTCACATTATAATTATTATAATTAATATTAACCAGATTAATTATCTTTTACATTCATTATTAATCACATTAAGGTGGGGCTGACCTGTACCCCTTACATAACAATTAGGGTTACAGGCAGGTCTGACTCTTGAACAATATATAGCAAAGGATCTGATACACCCACTAGTGCTCATCCACTAGGGGCACATCCATAGGGATGTCATATCTCTAGTTCATTGCATTACAAAAAAGAACCAGATCTTCACACGTTCACCTGTGCTTGTCCAAAGGGACATCCACTCTACATATCTTCTTTCCCACTACCTCACACAGGAGAGTCATCTAGAGTCTTCTCGTCAACTATGCTGCTAAGAGGAGGCTAATACATCATCTTCATTTCTGTTCACATGATGATGCACCCAACACTTTGGGATTTCACACGTTCACCTTGTGCTTAGCCACATGCACGTTTAACTCAACAGATCACCTTTCCCACTGGATAATCATATGGAGTTCTTCTCAACTCTCTGAATGGAGGAGGTCATCTCTACATTCCTAGCTCTGTCTCAGGTAGGAACCACATACCCTTCTTAGGGTATTTCTCTCAGGTTTGTAAGTTGAGAGAAAGACTCACATAGTTGCAATGATCCACATATCACAGGTTTGTAATTTGTAGAATGTCTCACATAGTTGCATTCATCAACACTCCCTCTCATCTAGGAAGGCATTATTCATCATGCCAAGTCTCACACAAATGTACTCTGAATTTTGTTTTGGCTGGAGTCATCAATACTCCCTCTCAACTAGGAAGGCCCTTTTCACCAAGTTAGTCTGGTGAAGATGTCTGTAATCTGCTCATGTGTAGGAAGGTATTGCATGTGTACAATTTTCCTCTACATCATATCTCTGATATAAGGATATTTCATCTCATCATGTTTTGATCCATCATGAAACATTGGGTTCTCAAGGAGCTTTACACACGGCTCTTGGTTATCATCATAGGATCCATCTCATGGTCAAGTAAATTTGTCAGAAGCTTGTGAAGCCCCATTGCTTCGCACACTTACTGCTATATACTCTGCCTCTGTGGTACTCAAGGCCACATAGTTTTGTTTCCTTATGCATTAGGAAACCATGGCAAAATTTTTGGTAGAACATCAACCGGATGTGCTCTTCCGGTCCACTGTAATTTCTTCTCAATGTGAATCGACATATCCTACAAACTCAAGTTCACATTGGAGGCATATCTCAGGCCATATCCAATTGTGCCTCATATATATTTCAATGCATGCTTTACTGCTATCTAGTGAGTTTGTCTCGACTGACTCATGAATTGACTAAGTACATTCACTTCATAGCATGAATCAAGTCTGGTGTTAACCAGATACATCAGTGATCCAATCAACTGTGGATTAGTTTTGGCTGAATCATCATCAATATTCTTATTTTAAATCCATCACGGTGGTTTTTGCATTCTGTCATACTTATTTAATATTTTCACTGTATATTTTTCTTAACTCAGGAAAAATATCATTAGTCCTCTGTCATACTTCTTATCCCAAGAAGTAGTGCATCATACTCAAATTATTCATCTCGAATTCATAAGTCAAGGGTTACTTGTATCCAACAACAAGGATTTATGAATAAGTCATCAAAATCAAGCTCTCCTCATCAAAACTGTAATAGGTTTGGATCAACAACACTCTTTCTGAAATCCAAACTCATCAAGATTTTATCTATCTAATATAGTTTCCATCTCATGTATGGTAGTATGGATGGAAGTGTATCGGGTTTACTAGATCAAGTGTCTCTTCATAGAAAACTCCCTCTGTTTGTGAGAAACCTCTGGCTATAGATCTTGTTTTATATTTCTTGACACTTCCATCAGCTACATGCTTGATCTTATATATCCACTTGGAAGTTACCATAGATTTCCCTTGTGGTCCCTGAATAATATCTTATGCATCATTCTTTAAGATATACTGGTATTCTTCTGTTATGGCATCTTGCCATACTTGTTATCCTATTGTTTCTCTAAGACAAAGAGGCTCAACATCAATGAAATGGCTCATGAATGAAGGATATCTCGAAAATCTCTTTTTATTTCTCGGGATGTGACTTGAGAGGCTTGTATGTTTCTCTGTCTCTTTGCAGAGTGAGTCTAGGTAGGCCTTTTACGCCCTACTGCAATATCTATGAATATATCAATTGGATCAACTTGGAATAAGGTATGTCTCCCTGTGAACTGTTGAAGGGGGAGAAGGTATTTGTCTTACTTTCAATCTCCATCTGAGATTCTGTGGATCTTTGAAAGGTTATCTCTTCTTCAAGGACAATGTTTTTTCTTGTTCTTGTATAATGAACAAATTAAATATGGTTTGGAATCCCGTACCAGGGATAATGGTCCAAGTATTTGAGATCTCCCATACTAGGAATAATATCCTTCATTTATTTGAAAAAATGCAATCAACTATAAAATTAGAGATCAATTGATTTACCTAGTTTGTAGTCATGCATTTTTAGAGGAAGTACTTCTCCTCTCTCTTCTCTTCACTCTTTTGAGGTGGATCTGGATCAATGTCAGTGATGGAAGCATATTGTCTTCCCTTCTTCCTGGTTGGACAGTTTCTTTCATAGTGTTCATACTTGTCACATATGAGGCACTAAATTTCCAAAACATCTCTTCTTTGATAACCTGGATTGGATAAATACTTTTCACCTTTATATGTTTTCCTGAAATTTCTTTTGAATTTTCCTCCCTTCTTTGTATGAAGTGCAAGAGCATGATTTTCTTTTGAGGAATCTTCCACTCCTCTATTTCTAAGTCTAAGTTCTTCTTGAATGAAATCTGTCCATAGACGATCAAAGGTTGGTAGAGCTTCTCTTCCACTGATACTCTGAATGAAAGGCTCCCATGATTTTGGAAGATTCTGGAGAGTGGTTAAGACAAGTTCTCTATCAGACATGATTTCCCCATTGGTCTCTAGTTGTTCTTTAATCTCTAATAACATCATAAAGAAGAGTGCTAGTGTGTCACCCTTCATCAACTTGGTACTGTGAATTTGTCTCTTTAAGGTAAGAGCTCTGAGAGTGTTGTTACTTTCAAACATTCCTTTTAAGGCTTCATATATATCATAGGTTGTCATCATATTGGCAATATGGGGCAAGAGGTGATCTCTTACTGAGTAGATGATTAATTTTCTTTCTTTGACATCTTCTTCTTTTCTTATCTTCTTCTCCATATCTGTAGTTGTATTTGGTATAGTTTTAGTTGTCACATACAAGAGGTCATATTCTTCAAGAGTGACTAGAATCCTTGATTTCCAGGAGTTGAAGTTGCTTGCTCCATCAAGACTATCTTCTACTAATGCTATGTTCTTCATGTGATTGGTTTCTTCAATTTCTTGCTGACTAGATTTTGAAAACCTAATGATTAGGTTGAATTAGCAACCTTGGATTATATTGGACTTATGATTGCCAACAATTAATTTGATAATGTCACAAAGATGCTTGTTGATTCAGGAGAACGTTTCTTTAGAAATCTAGAAATAATATTCTGCGGGAAATTTTGACACCCAAGAAACCCTAAGGCCAAAAATAAAAATTTCTCGAAATTTCATTTTGAGAGCTTCTGGAGATGCGTTGGAAGAGGTCGTACTCTTCTATGCCAAAAGTGGCCCCAACATCCAAGTATTAATGATTGAATCACT
Source organism: Picea sitchensis (assembly GCA_010110895.2). NCBI lineage: Eukaryota > Viridiplantae > Streptophyta > Pinopsida > Pinales > Pinaceae > Picea > Picea sitchensis. The sequence continues at coordinate 11,381 of SNQJ01S0161329.1, read as the reverse complement.
ACTGAAATGAGGGTCGTATGGAATTTTTTGTAAACTCTAGAAGGGGTTGTATGGTTCTACAAAAATGAGCTGAGACTTGGTGGATTCTTGTGAAATGGGTTCTTTCAAGACCTATGCTTTGATACCATGTTGATTTTTCAATAAGTTAGGTTAAGCATGATGTTCATTCCATTTTATCATTTAACCATAACAATAAATGTTGCAGCAACCAAGATCACAAGAAGAAGCACCATGCACAAGAACACAAGATGTATCCTGGGAAATCCTTCTCAACAAGGGAAGAAAACCCATCCAAATCCTTTTCTATATTCTTCAAGATAAATACCTTCACGACCAAGATAAACCCTAGCACATAAGAGGGTGTTCAAACCCTAGAACTCTAGCGCCCAACAGAGGTGTGCATTTTTCCCAAAGAATTGTACTTGCTGAAATTTACAAACTCACATGAAAGATGTGATTCCACAATGGGGAATCTTCCTTTACTTATATTAGACTTGTCCTATCAACATAAGTGTCAATTGGATCAACAAGGACGACCTCTCTAAGTCACATTATAATTAATAATAATAATAATAATAATAATAATAATAACTAGATAAATTATCTTTTACATTTATTATTAATCACATTAAGGTGGGGCCGACCTGTACCCCTTACATAACAATTAGGGTTACATGCTATTCTGACTCTTGAACAATATATAGCAAAGGATCTGATACACCCACTAGTGCTCATCCACTAGGGGCACATCCATAGGGATGTCATATCTCAGGTTCACTACATTACACATAAGAACTAGATCTTCACACGTTCACTTGTGCTTGTCCACAGACACGTCGACTCTACAGATCTTCTTTCCCACTGCCTCACACATGAGAATCATCTGGAGTCTTCTCATCAACTCTGCTTCTCAGAGGAGGCTAATACACCATCTTCATTTATGTTCACATGACGATGCACCCAACACTTTGGGATTTCACGCGTTCACCTTGTGCTCAGTCACATGCACGTCTAACTCAACAGATCACCTTTCCCACTAAATAATCATCTGGAGTTCTTCTCAACTCTATGAATGGAGGAGTTCATCTCTACATTCCCAACTCTATCTCAGGCAAGAACCACATACCCTTCTTAGGGTATTTCTCTCAGGTTTGTAAGTTGAGAGAAAGACTCACATAGCTACAATGATCCACATATCACAGGTTTGTAAGTTGGAGAATGTCTCACATAGTTGCATTCATCAACAATGACAAGATGGCTTAGATTCAATGATGTGGGTGATGGCTGAAAGGTAGCTTGAGAATCTCTTTGGTCTCTTTCTTTCTCTGGTTTTTCCTTGAGGGGATTTATTCCCCTCTGCTTCCTGTAGATTTTGTCGGGCTCAAGAAGGCCTTTTATGTCCAATTGTAATATCTCTGGGCATGTCAATTGGAGAAAATGGATCGGCTGGAACAACTGGATTAACTGGAGCAACTCGATCAATTGGAATAATGTTTGTCTCCCTCTGGACTACTGAAGGGGGAGAAGTTGTTGTCTCACTATCAATTTCCATCTGAGATTCTTTGGATCTTTGGAAGGCCATGTCTTCTTCAAAAGTAACATATCTGATTATTTCAATCTGTCTTTGACCAGGAAAGTAGATTCGATATGCCTTCGAGGATTCAATGTATCCCACAAATGTGCCTTTTCTCCCTGAAGGGTCTAGCTTGGATACATGGAAATATATTGGACACCCAAATATTCTAAAGTTTCCAATCTCAGGCTTCACTCCAGTGAAGGCTTCTTCTTGAGTAATGTTCTTCAATATCTGATGAGGACTCTTGTTATGAACATACATTACTGTCATACATGATTCTTCCCATATAGTCATAGGTAGACTTTGATCATGTATCATTTATTTGGTTTCCTCGATGATAGTTCTGTTTTTCCTTTCTGTAACCCCATTTTGTTGAGGGTTGTAAGGAACTGTGAAGTCCCTCTTGATCACTGATTCAATACAGAAATTGCTGAAATCTTTGGAGGTGGATTCTCCTCCATTATTTGATCTTAGTACCTTGATCTTTCTTCCGGTTAGGTTATCAACCTGAGCTTTTAATTCTTGAAATTTTGCAAGGACTCCATCCTTGTTCTTCAGGAAGTAAATTCAAGTTTTCCAACAGTGATCATCTATGAAGAGTACATAGTACAAGTACCCATTCAGAGATACAACAATCATTGGCCCACACACATCTGAATGTATCAATTCCAAGATTTCCTTGGATCTATTGTCATTGCTCAAGAAGGATTATTTAACATTTTTTCCAAGAGCACAACCTTTGCAAACACCTTTGTGTTGAATTTGTATCTCTGTAAGACATGTTACCATTTTACCTAGAGTTGGGAGAGATCTATAATGAATGTGAGCAAGTCTTCTATGCCATAGCTCACTCAAGTTGATAGTGTCATGTGGTAGGGCCTGGACTGGTCTGATGGTTAATTTGTACAATCTATTTTCTCGGACACCGATTACCTTGGCATAATTTATATGTGAGTCTTTGTGCCATGCAAGAACTATTCCTTCTGAGAAGGTAACCTTATAGCCTTTGTCTTCCAAGGAAGAAATGGAGACAAGGTTCCTCTTCATTCCAGGTACATATAGTAATTCTTTTAATTGAAGCTACATATCTTAATCTAGTTGGAAGGTAGAAGTTCCAACCCCTTTTACATTATATCTGGCATCATCTCTAGGGACAACATGTATATGTGTCTCTTTCTCAAAAAAATTTGTTATGTGATCTCTAAAACCGGTCATGTGCCTGGAGGCACCACTGTCAATTAACCAAGTATTATCATTGGTAGGAACCATACCTGAGAGTGTTGAGATGTTGATGTCTTCATCTCCTTGAAGTCTTGACTTCCAAGAATTGATTTTTCTTGATCCATCAATCTTGTCTTCCATCATTATTATGTTCACCATAATTTTTAGATTCTCTACAAACCCTTGTCAACTGGGCTAGAAAACGTAACGACTAGGCTAGGCTAGCACTTTTAGGTTTTTTTTGACTTGTGATTGCCAAAAATAAGCCTTTGAAAGATATGATAAAAATAGTAAGTTGAAGAGCTCATTCAAAGAGTTGCAGAAACCCTAATTCTGAATTTTCTGCAAAAATTAGCGAAACCCTAGGGCCAAAAAGTCAAAATGCTCGGAAGTGAAATCTGAAGATTTTTGGAGGTGCGTTGAAGGAGGTCGTACAATCCTATCCTCTTTTTATCCCCAACGTCTAAGTGCCAAGTGTTGAAACCTCTCAGAAAGGTAGGTCGTACAGAATTTCTGGAAACCCTAGGAGGGTCGTATAGTTTTGCAGGAGAGAGAAGATGGTTGAAAATTGCTTGTGCAATGGGTTCTTCAAGACCTATGATCTGATACCATGTTGAATTTTCAATAATATAGGCTTAAGCATGAATTCCATTCCATTTTTATCATTTTAATTAAACCATAGACAATTTGTTTCAACAACCAAGATCACAAGAAGAAACACCATGCACAAGTACACAAGAAGTATCCTAGGAAACCGTTCTCAACAAGGGAACAAAACCCAACCAATCATTTGATATATTATCCAATAGAAATACCTCCACCACCATAGAATACTATCACACAAAAGGGTGCTCACAAACCCTAGATGACTAGCTCCCAAGAGAGGTGCACACTTTTCCCAAGAAGTAAGTACTTGCTGAAATTTCCAAACTCACACTTGTGTTGTGTTTCCTCAATGGGGAATTTACATTTAATTATATTAGACTAAACCTATCAACAATGGTGTCTATTGGAACAATAGGGACGATCTCAATAACTCACAATATAACTAATAATTACCATATTAGCTATCTTTTACATTAAGGTGGGGATGACCTGTACCCTTTACATTAAAAATATGGTTATAGGTAAGTATGACTCTTGAAAAATATAGAAAGGGATTTCATACACCCACTAGTGCTCAACCACTAGGGTCACATCCATATGTGCTCAACCACAGTGATGTCTCTCTATTTCACTGTGTCTCACAGGAGAATCACACTCACTAGTGCTCAACCACTAGGATCACGTTCACCTGTGCTCATCCACATGCACGTCCAACTCAACAAATATTCTTTCTCACTACGTTACATAGGAGATTCATCTATAGTTCATCATCTCAACTCTCTGCTAAGAGTAGGCTAATACATCATTTCATATCTGTCTCAGAACGATGCACCCAAATCATGGGATTTTCAATACGTTCACATGTTCTTAGTCACAGGCACGTCCAACTCAACAGATCTTTTTTCTCACTGCGTTACACAGGAGAATCATCTGGAGTATCATCTCAACTCTCTGCACAGAGGAGGCCAACACAACATTCCAGTTCTGTCTTAGATATGAACCACACACCCAACTCAGGGGCTCTCTCTCAGGTCCGTGTCCTGGAGGATGTCTCACGCAGTTGTAATCATCAACACTAAGAATGTGCATCAAAAACCACCCCATCAAACTAAACAAGTGCTCAAAGACCCTATGCAATTTTCCAAGTTTAGGTATGGGAGGTTTGACAAAGTGACCTATTGGGTGAATCATACCTCAAGTCAAGGAGTGTTTCCCAAGTGGCACTACTGCATATTGAAAAATTTGCGACGACGACTTGCAACGAAAGTGCTCTTTCATCGCAACATGCAAGAGAAAAAGTTCAATTTTTCTAAATCCACCCTGTCTTCATCGCTATCTCGACGCATGTAGTTTGACTAAATTATTATGGTCAATGTTTGTTGCAAGAGAGACGAATGTAGTTTGTCCGTCGCAAGAGAGACGACTTACCTAACCTTAAAATTGACCGTTGAAAATGACCTAAAATAAATAGGTAAAAAAAGAAATATTTTGAGGTCACGTTCGTCGCAATTGCGACGATAGTGACCTAAAATTGGACTATAAATATTTGACAATTTAAATATGTTGCGACAATCTTTCTATAACAACGACGGTTCTGAAAGGGTATTTTTGAGCGAAAAAATGTCGCAGAATGTTGTTAGAGGTGGGGAAAAAAGTAAAGCGGGTGAAAAGGGTGATGGTAGATGTTATTGCCCTTGTAAAAAATGTTTCCTCAGACGTTCCGTAATAATTTTAATAGTAACAACTACAAAAAATTGTAGGAAATATGGTCACATTGATGGCGGATCGAATGAATGTCATTCCATGGTAATTAGCTATATATTCATTATCTGATCTAATGAATGTCATTCCATGGTAATTAGCTATATATTCATTACATCTTTTTTTTTTATTTCGTTGACTATATATATATATATATATATATATATATATATATATATATATATATATATATTGTTTGAATGTTTACATATAGTATACACTAATTGCAGATTGTTTGTAATTATAAAATAGTTTCGTTCTGTCTTCCGTTCTTAATATTGCACTCAAGTATTAGTAGAATGATGTTTGTCGAGGAACATCAATATGACCTACAAATGATGATCTCATGGAATAGATGATGGACAAATCAAGTTAATGATCCCATTGGAAGAAGATGATGGGCAAATCAAATGATCCAAGATTTGTTTTCAAAGCCAGATGAGGATGGGGAAAATACGGTATTTATGATGAACCTCTATTAGAAAAGACAAATAAACTACTTTATGAAGGATCAAGAACAAAACTTCTCTCCACTACATTATTTCTAGTAGAACTTTAAAGGTTATGAATAATTTGTCAAACACATTTAAAGGACACATATACTAAGGTATGTAATATGTTCATCTCATATTATACATAAATGTTGGATTTTTTATATTTGTTTTTAAAGTTAATTAATGTAAAATAAGAATGCAATTTTTTACGATTAATATTCTACATTAACTAGTTGTTTGTTGCGTTTTAGATTGTTAGTAATTTTTGTTACCATCGTCAGATATTTTACCTTGCACATATTGTGGTTTGCATGCCATTATGAAAAGACATTGAATGGATTATCAAACTATAGATGCATGTCCTAATGACCATATTATATATTATGGACAACATGCTTCGAAAATCGAATGTCCACAATGTCTTATCAGTAGATATCGAACCGATCAAGTAACAAAAAGGGTGCCTTGAAAGGTTCTTCGTCATATTCCATAATTCCATGTTTGCAACAATTGTTCAGGTGTGAAAGCATAGCACAATTTATGGATTACCATGTGTTGGCGACGGAAGTCACTTCTGGATTGCTAGCAGGAGCAGAGCCCGACGCCCATCAGTTTTATGTCACGATGGTTCATAGATGGGTGATCAAATGGAAGGAAACTCGAAATGGTAGTGTTCCAACTCTGAAAACAGGCCAGGTATGCATGAGCAAGGGAGGTCTTGCGTAAATTTCAGACAGTGAGCTGTAGTAAAGGGTGAATAGGCGGAAGACTTATGGAGAAGAGTGAGAAGGTCTGTTATAAACAACAGGTTCCTAACAGACTGTAGAAGAAGGCATCCAAATGCAAGGTCTTATTGCATTTAAATACAGAACACCAGAAAACACAATAATGCCACGATAAATCAGTTATCATAACAGAAATGCAACAATTCGCGCGACTCAGTCAATCACGAAATTTCCTAGCATAAGATGAAAAACTAGACGGGTAAAGAAGAAATGTCTGTCATAAAACAAGAAATCTCATATACAGATACAAGTTGGAAACTGAAATAGCTGCTAAAACATTACCATAGGGAGCTCTGCTCAACCATCGATCCTTTACAAAATGGAAAAAATGCCTACATATACTCTTTCCTTCCTTTCCCTTGGCAGAGGCGTCTTAGAACTTTCAATGGATGGCGTCCCCTCAATCAGATCTGTCCTCCGTTCCCCTGTCATACGCCTCTTTAATTCAGTATGGCTCACGCCAGGGAGTAGCTGAGCCCTTTGAATGTTGGCTTGGCGTTTGCAGGTTCCTCTGGCGAGTCGAAGACTCGGCGTGGCCTTCCTGAAGAGAACCGGTACAGGGGATCCTCCCGGGTAGACTTTCAACCGAGATCTCCATACTCTGCAATAAATGAGTGATGTGAGTTTTGATCCATCCTTTCTTTTCTCCATTAATTTTCAGCCGATACTAGGAATTAGCCCGCATTAAATCGGTACCTGGGACCTCACTGTGCCTTCCCATTTTCAGGGTCGTTTTAAATGTCCTCTTCTGAGCTGAAGCGACTCCTTGGATTCTCTTGGGAGTCACTGCTGCAACAACCCGATCCAAAGGTCCTTTCCAATCCCTTCACAACCTCTAACACCTGACTGTGGATCTCCTCGGCTCTGTATCGGGGTTTGGGGTTTCGCAGTTCTTGCTGTCTAGAACTCCTTAACTCCCTAATCCCCGATTTGCGATGAGATCCTTTCACGCGCGAGCCCTCCTGAGCTTAACTCCTGACGCATATGACCATGCCTCCACGACCGGGGTTTTATCCTCCTATCGGGCCTTCAGCTTCTAATTTCCCGATGAGCCCTCCTGGTTAGACCATGGTCCATACGACCGCTACCACATGCCCTCGACCATACTCTCCATCGGGGTTTCGTTGTTTGCGATGTCAACGAGCACACCTCCTCCAGACTCACGATTCCCCGATACCCGATGGCTCATGGTTGTTGACCTGTCAACGGTCCGTTTCTCGCCGCGTAAGCCTGCCACCTGTATTCCACTGGCTCTTGCGGTCCCACACGCTAACCAGCGGTTGTCGAGATATCGCTTCTCACGATCTCGCGACTCTGGATGCAAATCTTTGCAGCTCCAACTCACGACCCTCCGAGTTCGCGATATGCCGATGCGCCTTCCGACACCTGTCCCCCACTACAGTCCTTAACTCCGTCGGGGAAATCGCGTATCGAGATATCGCGATTTCTGCTGTCATACGCACGGGAATTTCAGTTCCTTGATCCACGACTCAGCGGGATCTCTCGCCACGTGTCCCTTCTGTCAGACGGTTTTGATCCAGTCGGGAAATCGCGGATCGTGATTCCTACATGCAAGATTTCTTGTCTTCCAAAACTCCGATTCCCCGATGAACTGAACCCCGACTCTCCTCCGCACACTAGGGTTTAACCTTGGCACAACTTCTCGAGATCTAACGGCTGACGAGATTTCGTTGATCTCCTCTGTAAGATTCTGATCATCGATTTTCTTTAAGGATGATTCCCGACTGCTGAAGACAAAACTTTGCCCGCTCGCTTGCTTTACTTGCTACTACAAAAATGAGATTCTCTTGTGATATGCTCAGGTGCTTCTTGTGCAACTGCAGACCTGGGTATGCATAGTCCCGAGACAAGAAATATCACTAACATTAGGCTCCATGGGGGATAGATTCGTCCCTGCGATGCTTTAAGAACTCATTCCGCAGCTTCAGTGCCTTGCTGTTGGGCTATGGAGTCATTTATTAATCCGAAAACATAAAAAATAAAATAAACACAGAAGTAAAAGACAATATTTACAAACAGAGGAGCCGTCTAAGCCTCAAATAAAGCATTTTTTCAGAAAATGCCCATTCACTGGGCCGTTGAAAACCTCTTCACCCTCAAGATCCTGCAACCCATAGGTGTTGTTGGAGAAAATTTCAGAGATTTTAAAGGGGCCGATCCAGAGGGCGTCGAACTTGATGTGCTTGCCTTTATATTGTCTGGGTGCGTCCCATTTAAATACCAAGTCCCCGATCTCGAACTCCTTTTTCTTGACCTTTCTGTCAAAAGCCTGCTTGATCTTCTGCTGATGACTATAAGCTGCGTCCCTCACTTGTTCTCTGATCTGCTGCACTTCCACTATCTGATGAATTCTTCTGATCATATGATCTGGTTCTCCCTCGTAGTCTTGAAATAACTTCGCCACAGGTAAGGCGAGCTGAGTAGGGAAAAACGCCTTTGCTTCGTAGACTAGTTGAAACGGCGAAGTGCCCAGAGACTTCTTCGTTGTGACACGATCGACCCACAAAGAAAACTTCAACTTTGAATCCCAGGCTCTCTTGTTATCCTCTAACAGTCTTTTGATGATCTTTATCAGGCTTTTGTTTGAGGATTCCGCTAAACCATTGCCCTGGGGATAGTAGGGGGTGGAGTGAATTAGTGAGATCTGGAACTTCTCCCAGAACTTAATTAGAGGTTCAGATTTGAAAGAAGCAACATTATCGGTGACGATTCTGCTGGGACAGCCAAATCGGACTATGATATCCTCCAGGAAGCACATAATTACTTTGTGTGATGCGCTTCTGGTGGGGACAGCTTCTATCCACTTGGTGAAATAATATGTTGCAGTCAGGATCCATCTGTGCTGACCACTTGAGGGAGGATGAATTTCTCCGATGAAGTCCAACCCCCACTGCTGAAAAGGTGTCGATGCTACTATGGGCTTTAATGGCAATGATTTGAGCTGTTGCTTTCCTGAGAACCTTTGACATTTGGCGCAAGCTCTGATCTCCCTGCAAACATCGGGGAACAAAGTGGGCCAATAATACCCAACTCAGAGTATCTCGTGGGCTGTGGTCTTCTAGAAATGATGGCCTCCGCAAAGGCCGCTATGAAAATCAAACGTAAACTTTTGGGCCTCCTGCGGGTTCAGGCATCTCAGAAATACCCCTAGAGGGTCTTTCCAGTACAAATTTTGGTCAATGAGGCAATACCTGACTGCCTTGAGCTTAAGAGCCCTCGCTTTGCTTTTTCCCATTCCATCGGGGGCTTCAATTCTTGCAGAAAATACAGAATGTCACGATACCAGGCACATTCTGCCAGCGATAAGGCATCCTGAAAATTCCTGTTGGATGACTCAGCTTGCTCATTGATGAAAGTAATCCCTAAGGCTTTTCAATTGGATTCAGCTAGCAATTTGGCTAAACCCTGTCCCTTTATCAACTTGGTGGGCTTAATTTCCAGATCAAATTCTAGAATCTTGGCGATCCACTTACCTCTTTTCCCATCCATGTCTGGCTGTATAAGAATGTCCTTCACAAAGGCTGTGGGGACATATGCAATGATCTTTGAGTGCAAGACATAGACTCTGAAAGCTTTGAGAGCTTTCACCAATGCATAAGCCTGCTTTTCCATGATCTCGTACCATAGTTTTGCGTCTCTTAATGCCCTGCTGTAGAAGGCAATAGGTTGCTCTTTCCCTTGATCATTTTTCTGCAACAAAACTGCTGCTACTGTATCACAGGAAGCAAAAGAAAATATCAGGAAATCTTTGGAATAATCGGGGCTGATTAGCACAGGTGCCTCAGTCAACGCCTTCTTTATTTGGAAAAAATATTCCCTGGGTTCAGTGGTCCATTTTATTTCATTTCCCTTCCTGAGCATGGTTGTGATGTGTTTCACCAGCTCGGAAAAATTTGAGATGAAACTCCTCAAAAAATTAATCTTCCCCAAAAACGCCTGAACCTCTTTTTTATATCTGGGGAGTGACAGGGTCTGAATTGCTTCTACCCTGCTAGGGTCAATCTTTACTCCCTCCGTTGATACTATATGGCCTAACAACTTTCCCTCCTTCATAGCAAACAAGGATTTCTTGGGGTTTAAGGATAAGCCATACCTCCGACACTTCATGAAGACCTTTCTCAAGTGGCAGCAGTGCTCCTTCTCTATCTTGGAGAAGACTGTGATATCATCCAGATAGATTACCACAAACTGGTCCTTCTCCCCTATGAACGCTATATCCATAGCTCGCTGAAATGTTGCTCCTGCATTCATCAATCCAAAAGGCATTTTGGTGTACATGAATGTACCCCAAGGAGTGGTGAAGGTTGTCTTCTCCATGTCCTCAGGCATGACCGATATCTGATTATAGCCAGAAAACCCATCAATCATGGATATCCTGGAGGCACCAATTACCCTCTACAGTATGTGTTCCATCTTAGGTAGGGGGTAATTATCCTTCTTTGAGCTTCTGTTGAGATTCCTGAAATCAACACAGAGTCTGATTTCTCCACTCTTCTTTCTTACTGGGACCAAATTGGCCACCCACTCAGAATATATCAAGGGGACGATAATTTGGGCATCTAACAATTTCTTCACTTCTTTCTCCATTATAGGTAGGAACACGAGATTTATTTGTCTCAACTTCTGTCTGAATGGTTTATCCTCTTCCTTTAGTGGGATATTGTGCTCAATGACAGATGTGTCATAGGTCTTGAGGTTTTCATACGTCCATGCAAACACATCAGAAAACTCCTTTAGTAGCTCAGTATATTCGGATTTCTGTCCTTTGGTCAAACTGCTTGACAATTTGACAAACCTGGGCTTCTCCTGTGAACCAATGTTGCATTCGGTTGTCTCGGTATCTTCATTTGAGACCCTTCCCTTTACTGGCACATCATTCCCGTTGAACAATCTTTCTAAAGGGACAAGTCCTCTTGG
>SNQJ01S0161325.1:0-21602 GCA_010110895.2 Picea sitchensis | reverse complement strand
GGGAGGATCAAATTTTCCCTTGGGAGCATAGGCTTTGTTCCTAGTATTGATGATCATGACATCTTTTGGCTTTGCAAAATCTAGGACAACGATAGTAGTTTCTGGTATTTTACCAAAGATCTTATCTATGGCACTCTTCCTTACCTCACATGTGGCTTCCTCGTGGTGTTCCTCGCAGAAGCTACACCAACTTCGAGGAAAGATAGCTTTAGGCTGAAAATTATTTTCAATCGGGTTTCTAAAGGGGGGTGTAGAAGAGGATGAAGCTCCAGGGGTGAGAGGTGAGACAACCCCCTTTTGCTCGAACGATATCATACGATTATTCATGTCTTGTACTAGCTGTAAGAGGGCGGACATGTTTTTCTATTTAACTGATTCTCCCTGAGGAAGACATGTTCATTCATGATGTTCTTCATACTCTAAACAAGTATGCAGAGAGGAACCGAGATTATCAATGGTTTTTTCCTCAATCCTATGATGGTAGGGGGAAGGTAATGCATTGTAGTAATGCATGAAAGCGGCTTATTTTTTAGGTCGAATGAGTTCGGGGATCTGATTGTATAACTTAGTGAAACGCAAGTTGAAGGAATTGATGGTTTCACCATCCTTATAGGAAATGTTATTGTATTCCCGTAACTTCTCAACTGGGATTTTAGATTTCCCATAAGTGGATCTGAACCAGTATATTAACTCCTCCCAAGTAGATATAATATTAGGAGGAAGGTCAAATAAATCGGTCGTAGCCTTTCCCTCTAAGGAATTCACGAATAAGCACATGCAAGTATCATTGTCATTGGCTCCTACGTTGTGACAAGCATTAGAAAATGCCATCAGGTGTTCGTTTGTAGTGAAAGTGTTATTTCCTGGAAACCTAGGAAGATGTTCTTTGAATTTAGAAAGTGGACGAGTAGCAGGTGCTAGGTTAAGAGGAGAGGACACATTCCATGGTGTGGTTTTGGCATCTTCTTCAAACTGAAAAATCCCATACTTTTTAATGACTTTGGTGGGATTTTTGTAGATTGGATAGGGATATGGTGGCTATATAGGCTACCAATCACTAAAAAATATGAATACTGAGAAGAGGAATCACTTTCGGTGCCACAATATCCACCACTATATGTCATCTTGTGGATGATAGATGAGGGAAAGAAAGACGAACTCGAAGAATCGAACAAAGTTCTCCTTAGAGCACTTTGTTGGGTAAATAAAACAACATTCCTTCTTCCTATTTCAGCAATAGGATTAATTTCGGGTGATAGGCCTCTGCTTCTTCTAGAAACACGAGAATCTAAAGACATGAAAGAAAGGCCAAAACTGAAGAAACAAGAAGGTTACTGTTGATTTCTAGGTGGTCTACATCTAGCTTCCAATCGTTCTTGAGCACTAATATCTCGTTCAATTGTTTCCCATGAATGATTAATCTTAGTGCGGGTATTGGCAGTAACTAAAATGTTGTTAAATGGGTTCAAAGCAATGTTGGTCTAATATTGAAGACTAGGCTCAATATTGGGCTGCCTTGCAATAGGCACGGTCATTAAGAAGTAAAATAGTCAAAGAATCAATATCAGAAAAAAGATATATTCGATGATAATCGAGTATAATCGAGTATAAAAATTAACGAGAGAGATATTGAAGATCTCCCCAGTATGGTCGCCAAATAAGTGTTGAGGAAAAGATATGGAATGATCTTACTCAAGCATTTTCAGATTCTGCTTGGCTAAAGAAAAATAGACGGGAATGTCACCCTATGTTTATAGCCATCAAAAATAATATCCTAACTCACAACTATTGATTACAAATGCTTAGGCTAGTCTTTTTATAAATAAAATCTTGCTGGAAAATTCATTATTTATATGATTTTTTGAATATAACAATTGTTGAAATAAATGTAGAGACAGAAGTAAGGACACCAAGATGATAATAAAGACATATGATACATAAAGAAATCCTTTATTTCATTCCAATTCATCAAAGAGTCATTCTCTTTACAAAATTTTGTGAAGAAGTTTTGGACCAAAGTCAAACTTAGACGTCCCCGATGAAACATACAAAAGGACCTCTGACAGAAAATCAAAAAATTGAACTCTAAAATTTGGATCAGCTTGCCACAGATTGTTGCCCACTCGACTATGCACAATAGCCTATGTTAGTCATGAAAACTAATTCGCAAACAAACAAGTCTACACAGACTATCAAAGATAAATCAACACCTTTGGAAAACAAGTGTCTGAATGATGTGATTCATCCTTGAATCTTGTTATCTACAATAAGACCCTACTATCAAAAAAAGAATTAGGCTTATGATCAATTAAAGAATGAATGAAAACTAAACTATCTCAACATAAACTCAAAGATAAAACCTTAGTATGCTTCTCCTTTTATCCTCCTCTTGTTCCTCCCTTTCCTTTTACCTTTAAGAAAATTAGAATTGGTTGAAGTAGGTGAACTACTTCATTAGTTAAGTTAACTAAAAACTCAACCAACTTTTTAGTTAAGGGGGAAAAGTAATAAATCATAATAAGGGTTTTAAATAAATAATAACTAGTAGGTGGGCCCCTTGTGACTCCCTTTAGCTCTTGACAACCATAACATAACTAGTTAATTAAGAAAAACATCCCTCCTTGTGACTCCCATCATCACATTCAAATTTGACAATTTATCTCATTGATATTTGAAATTATTTTCAAAAATATATTACTCATATATCCAAAGAAAATATGTTCTCCAAAAACTTCTGAAGTCAACTGTCATCAACAATAAATAAAATAAAACTCAAAAACCCATATTTTCCATTCTGAGATGCAATCTTTCCTTGATTGTTGTTGTCACCCTTTGATTTCTCTGAATTTTTCTTTGGTTTCTCTGAACCTTTAGGCCTAATCTCATTGATCACATGAGAACAATCATCCCTCAAATGCATCTGGGAAAATACGGATTTATCAGAGCCATTGGAGGCTGAGGAAGGGGCAATAGTGGCTTTTCCTTTGTCAGGGGCATGGTGGGCCTCAGTTTTCAACCTTTTGCTAGCATGAGAGGACTGAATTGGTGAGTGGATAGGTGCATCTTGGACAATCTGATTGATAGGTGGGGGAGCAGGTAAGGACAAATTGGGCTAGCCACGATGTTGGGAGACTGTCGTGTAGACAATCTCTTGCCATTCATCATTTTCAGGAACCTCGGGTTGCATTGAGACATGAGGGGGAATGGGAATACCAGGGGCTTGTGGAGCTTGGAAGGGAGGCCTTTCAAGCCTAGGTTGGACCACTCATTTCCCAATCCAATTGAAAAATCCAGCCTGAAATAACTAGCCTAACTCTTGAGAGTCAACATCAATGTGTATGGAAAATATTGGCATTTTTGGGCCTCTGTTCCAATTACCTCTCCCTTGGTTGCCTCTACCATGGATACCTCAGATGAAAAATCTCATTCCTGCATGTATGATTGATTAGAAAATATTTCCTTTACAACCATACATGACAACTCCTTAAAAATATGAAATAGACTTTGGCTCAACAACATATCAGGCTCATTCAATCCAATCCATATGAATTGTTTAATTGTTGTTAATGAGCATAGGGTGAAAAAAAGGTCATGGGATATGCGAAGGGTTTGTATTGAGTGAAACATGATAAAATGAGGGGGAAAAGAAACCTAGTTACTGCTCAAAGACAACAAACAATCAATTGTAATGAAAACCATGGAAAACATCACCATGATCCAACCAAGAAACTATGATTTCAAACTGCTTCAATACATCATTCTTCTTAACTGTAATTAAATTTTAAGAACAAGGAGTGAAAAATGAATGTGGGAAGGCAATGGGGTTGTAATTAGTGAAAATAAAAATAATGGTAGGGAAAGAGAGTGGATATTTCTCATAAAATTAATTAATTAATCCATAAAACCATTCTATATAAAACATAAAAAGAAATAACACCAACCAAATAATCATTGTGATCAAATGAAAAACTATTGTGTATAATTCACTCAATTATGTGCATTAATATTTCTCATTGTTTGTAATCGGATCTTTAACACAATGTCACCAAAACAAGACAATATGCATCCCACAACAACCTGTAGAAGAGTTTTGTTTCTTCTCATTGTCCATTTAATGTTTTAAAACAATTCCCAAATGAATACAGAGTCACTTATTTCCACTATGTTAAGTGCTAACTCATCAACCACTGCCCAAGAATTATTTCAATCATCAAATAAAGACACAAAAATAATGCCCGATTTCGTCCTTTAATTCATTTAATAATTAAATTGTAATGATATTATACTGTCACATAACTCGTTCCTTTCTCTTCTATGATGCATGATATTCGTCAATGCACATAACAGATAGCCAAATACAACCATCAATATTTTAATTGCAAAGATCCCGACTTTCCATTTAAAAACATAGACATCAATCACCATTTCAACTCATACTACGATGTGAAATACACAGACCATTCGACAAAACGCAAGAGAATTTATGTGACTGTAAAGGTCTAATTACTCTGAATCTAAACATCCACAATGTTGGGCTATCTATTCAATACAATGAGGCAACAACAGTATGCCTGATCTCATCTCACAAATTGATCAAATTGCAACAAAACTATATTGTTTAAAAACTCATGACCATCTCTGATGGCGCAATCAAATAATATTCATAGCATATATAGAGGATTTCCATGTCATAATTACCACGATTGAAATTCTTCCATTGTCAATTTAAAACACACAGTCACAACAACCATCAACTCAACATAACATGTTGAAGGAAGCCCACACAAACCAATGCATCATGCATGAAGCATCGTTGTGACTTAATCAATTATAACTAATGTTGGGTTAACAATTCAAATGTCATAATAACCAATGCAGTGACTAAACACCAAACCAACACCACTGTCAACATAATCCATAGGGATGAGCTAGTAATTGACATTGTTGATAATACAACACCAACTCATAACAATCAATAGCATACCCAATAGGACATAATGGTTCCCTCTAGAAAAAATTGGGCTTGAGAAATCAAGGGTTTTCTCTGTGGACCAACACAGGGAGACTGGAGTTGACCCCCAACATCGGGTGAGAACCTCTAAGACCAACGGTGCACACACAGGGTATACCACCAATAACTTCACCGACAGGTTGACAATTCTCGTGATAAGAGAGACTATGAAAAGATAAGCAAAGGCTTCATTTTTCTCCTGTAACAACACTTAGAACATGCAGGGTATAACCCTCGTGGTTTTCCCAATAAACCGAAGAATGTTTAGATAAAATAGACTCAATAAATAGAAATCAAAATCAAGCAAGCCCTTTGGCATAAAAGCCATCATAACCCACTGCGCAAGCATCAGTAACATGAATGAACCCATACCTAGGTGAAACGATACGCAATGACACACAGTTTTTCAAACCCAGCAAACCCCATAACAATAAATGACTGGGTATGGTGATAAGAAGTGTGGAGACAGCCAACCAATATGGATCGAATAAAAACACTTCAACCAAGACCAATAAGGATGAAAGAGAGCCTTCATGGCTTCTAACACTCAGAATGATCAATAAAACTATGACTTCAAACATTATTGCAATGAAAACCACACCAACCATTCATTTCATAAAAATATCACAAATTTACACAATTTCCAAACTTAAGGAAAGCACAGACCCATACATCACCGAGCCAATATCTATTTCATAACAAGAGCGGGTTCATGGATGGCGAAAAGACCTACTTGTAACCACGAAAACCTTAAAAGCTCAATCTTGGCCAAGCAGTTCTTCCTTTGGTTGAAAATCAGAGCTTAACCACAATGAACACAATTGAACAATAGCCAGGGTGACGGCTAGTGGGACGGGTATGGAGTGATTTGTTGTAAATGCACGTCGTCTCCATCCTCCAGTCATTCAATTCCTTAGTACATGACAACCCACTAATCCATTAATTCATTCAATTAAACCATGCATCGAAACCAACATCCACTAATTTCCAAGAGCGCCACCCTATGTCACATTAACCATTGAAAACCATATTATGGCGCATATCACATGTATTTCCATATAACTCAATAAATCATATAGCCACTAACCCATTAGCTAGGACTAACAACAATCCATTTAAACTTCAAAATGCATAGTGCAGCATTGTATAACACAATAGCATAGTTCCTTTCTTTTGGATTTTATTCATATTGTTTTTTATCTCTTTTTAACTGTTCTTATGTGTTGTTACTAACATGTCTCTTGTGCAGGTGTCACAGTAATGAATCCATGAACAGATAGCAAGGGTAAAAATGGATAATCATAGGTCATCGTAATCATGAAATTAGAGCTTAGAGCAACAGAAACAAAACATAGCATGCCTTACCAATCATTCATTTGTCACAATTATAACCAACACATAATAGTCCTTATCCATTGCCAATAAAACCAAGATTTCATCAATCATGTAGAACCATGTAAGCAGTGTCGAACAACAGCATAAACATGAAATAAGAACCATATCTGATCTTTGAATCTACAAGGGGGTCCCACCTACTAGTATTATATATCTTGTTATCTTATAATAATAGGCTTTAGCAATACTTTGCGGGAAAAATCCTCGTTGTGATTTTAATCGTCAACCCCAAGTAGAGTGTGTTAGTCATTTTTTAATTAGATTTTATCCAAGAGGAATTCCTATACCATATGTGCTAGAACAAGATGTTCATGATGAATAAAAATAAGATGCAGGTGAGTAGGAAGAAGTGCTAGACCAAGAGTTCTATGAACTTGACCACCTAGTCATTGGTTCACATCTTATGCATCAAGTTGATGATGATGAATTAGTGCTAGACATCACAAACGTGGTTATGTAAAATCCTTTCAATGATTCTGACTGGTTGGATATAAATTATAATCTTGACTTAATATTTAATTGGATGAATTTTGGGATCAATCTAAGTTGGATATGTAATAAATCTTATTTAATAAAGTGATTTGGTTCAAATTGAGTACTCATATGGTTTGGGATCTCAAAGGTGTATGATCCCCTTCTAATTTTACTAAAATAAATATAGGAATCATAAAAATAGTCACCAAAGAAGGTGTCATATTATATAGGCTAAGGGTTAACATATAATCAATTTTTTTAAGCTATTAGAAAGTATAATGTTCTTATAGAAGGAAATTGCATTGCTAGAGTAGGAATAAAAGTCGCATGTTAGAGATAGATTGCAAAATAAATTCATACTTTGTAAAATGTAACCACACTTGTAGAAATGAGTTACACTTGTAGAAATGAGTTACACTTGTAGAAATGAAATAAAAGTTACTTGTCATCAAATAATTTATGCTATAAATAGGGATCCAAAGCATGTTGAAAACACTTTAGAAAGCATGGTTTTGTTGCCATTGAAAATAGGGATCCGTAGCATGCTGAAAACATTTTTAAAAACATGGTTTTGTAACCACTGAAAAAAGGTATCCATAGCATGCTAAAAACACTTCAGAAAACATGGTTTTGTAGCCACTGAAAACAAGCTCTTTGTGCTTAGCTTCTTTCACTTATCATTTGGAATATGATCCAATGTTATAAATCCAAACACTCTAAGATGTTTGAATGAGGTTTTTCTTCCACTCCATTTATTAAGAGGAGTCATATCTCATATGTCTTTGGTTGGATTCATATTCAATAGGTAGATTAAGCGTTAAACCATCTATGCCCAAAATTTGGTTAGCATTCCTCTAACTTGAAGAAAAAAAATTGTCATTTTGACCAAAGTACGATTTTTCCTTTTAGCAACATTATTTTTATAAGGTGTGTAAGGTACAAATATGTACTAAGATATAACATGTTTTGAAAAGTAACTCTAAATTTCTTGCTCACATATTCTACTCCATTGTTAGATCTTAGAGATTTCACAAGTTGACCATATTTATTTTCATTCAATGCCCTAATTTTCTTGAACTTTCAAAAGACATGGTATTTATTCTTCAAGAAATATACCCAAGTGTACCTAGAAAATAATCAATGAAGGTCAAAACATACATTGCACCATGTTGTGGACAAGTTCCAACTAGGTATTTACTCTCTAATAATTTCCAAACTCAAACACAACTTGATGATGCTTTCCAATCACACACCCTTTACATACACCATTAAGAGGCACTACCCTAGGTATTCCATTAACCATATTAAACTTCACCATGAATTTTAGACCTCAGAGATGCATATGTCTAAGTCATTCATGCCAAATCCTTCTTCAATCATTGATCTTGGATATGAGTGCATTCAGACATGAATCCTACTTAGGAAAATCACCGAACTTGTATAGTTTGTCTTTAAATTTAAGAATACCTTCATAAACAACAACAAAGTGTTAATATCCTTCAAAACAAATCTATCAATTAACAGTTCAACCTTTTTGCTAGTTTAGGTTAGTTGTAGTACAAACAATAAATTAGCGCTCAAACATAGTACATGATACAAATCTATGATCATGCCATGTTAACATTCAATCCTTCCACAATTAGCAATGATAAGGGAATAATCATCTGCAAAAAATATTTCTTCTTCCGTAGCTTTACTTAATGAAAAAAATAGAGAAGCGTCATTAGCCATGGTGCATATTCATCTACAACAAATATTTTTTCTTCTATGGTTGTACTTAATAAGGAAAATAGATAATCATTCTTATCCATATGATGGGTACAACCAAAATAGACTATTCACTCTCTTTTGAAAGTGTGAGCATTTAATGCATGAGTAGTGCTAACAAATAAGGTATAGTTATCTCCCTTAGCTTATGAAAGTCAATGTTTCCAGTTGGTCAGTAAACTAGTCAACACATCCACTTCAAGCTTCTTAAACGCATCCTCAAGATATTTGGTCTTCTAGACATGTCTTCTTCTTCTTACCTTTCTTAGTCGTTGATTAATCATGCTTCTTCTAGTTGTTCTAGTCAACACAATCCTAATCATGGTAACCTCCATGATCTTCCCCTAATTGTATCCTCGACCTTTTTCTCTATACTTCTATCGAACCTTTCCCTTAAGGAGATGGGCTTGTTTCTTATTTCCAACTTTACCTTCATCAAGCAAATTTTTATCTTCCCTAATTAGCAAACCATACAAAGAATCAAAGGTACAACCCATATAATATTCTTTTCTAAAAGCCCTACTAGCATGAAATGTTGAACATAAAGCATGATAGGATGTCTTCAAATTCATCAAGATAAATTCTATATGTTGACCATATTTCTTTGGAAACCCCTTTCCACATTCACCAAATTTTAATTGAAGCTCATTTACATGAACCAAGTAGTCTTCATGTTGGTTGTGGAGCCTGATTATCTTCCTAATTAAGAGGTCTTTGTTTCCAGTCGTGTTTATATCCCATGAATACTTTACACCCTAGAAGAATGTACACTCCTCCACGTAGAGGAGTGCATAAGGGGGTTACCCCCTCTACAGGGTCCGAAGGGGGTTCAAGGGCAAAGCCCTCGAAGGAAAAATTGCCTTGTAAATGTATATTGTAATTTAATTATAAATATGGACCCTTCATTATAAGGTCGCAGATCTTACGGTAAAAGTTATGTTAGGGTTTTTTCCCCTAGAAGGCAGCCCTATTTTATGAGGGAAATGTATTGTGGCTATGTATCATTGTGAATATTGTATTCTGAGAGAGGAGACTGTGAGAAAAAGAAGAGGAAGTTAAAACGGATGTGTTGTGTTGACGATTAAAATCACAATGAGCAATTTCGCCCACAAAGTATTGCTAAAGCCCTAGTATTTAAACTATGCTGATAATATAATACTAGTAGGTGGGACCCCCTTTTAGACTGGAGGCTCAAAGATAGACATATCACACATTTTTTGTTGTTGTTTCGACACTTCTTACATAGTCCTATATGGTTGACAATGCAATCTTGGTTTCATTTTGACATAAGTAACAGGTGGATGATGCATTTTATGGGATGTTTCTGCAATTCAAAGCATTATTTTTATATTATGATGGGCATATATTTACATTTTCTATGATTTGATCATGTCACAAATCATTGTGATCTACTACCTAGCCACATACACACAAGAAACATGTTAGTAATAAAACAAAACAAAACAAAGAAAAGAAACTTATAAAAAAAATCCTAAAAGGAAAGGATCTATGTTTGAGTTATGTTAAGGATTATGTGCAAATGAAAAGATAAAAGATATTAGTGTTAGTCCTAACTACTATATGGTTGGTTAGTGGCTATGTGATTTTCATTTGATTTATTTTGGGAGCATATAACATTGCAATGCATATGGTATAGCATGAAAACTTGGCAAAGGTTAATGTGAATGTTTTGGGTGTCATATTGGGCAAGGAATATCGTCGCAAATTTCAATGGTTTGGAAATTGATTGCATGGTTAATGCATTGGTGAATGTTGGTTGTCTTGTACTTAAGAATTGAATAGGATAGGATATGGAAGTGACGTGAAGTAAATACATGTCACTCCATACTCCCCCCATCATCCATCACCCTAGTATCATTTTTTGTTGTATTTCGGTATGTTGGTGGTTAAGCTCCGCATTTCAAGCTTGGGAAGAAAACGCTTGGCTAGCTCAACCTTTTAATATCTTTGTTACAGGTGTGGTTCTTTTTAACCCCATCCATGGATTACGCTCTGTGTATGAACAAACAATGGCTCAATAATCCTTGGGTTTGTGTTTTCCTGAGAATTGCAACTGTGTAAATGTGTGATTTTTCTCTCTGGAATGACTGTGTAATTGTTTAGATTGCAATCAAAAGAATTGGTTTTTGGTTGAGTTGTGCATTCATTGGTTGTTGTGTTGGTTAAAATCATGGTGGGTCTCTGTGGATATTAAGTAAATGTGGTATTATCGCTTTTTGTTTTAATGGTGGAGGGTTTTTCTCTGTGTATTATTGTATATTACTTCCTCACAATCATGAGTGTATCCCTATCCAGTTGTGTTCAGACTGCCATTTGGTTGTGTATTTCTCGTACCAGAGTCATGGTCGTGGGCTCAGTGTCTTGACACCAAAGTATCTCAGGAATTGGTCTTAGGGTGGCCATAATGTTGATATATACCATATGGTTATGGAGTGATATGAGTTATTCCTCAGTGTTAGGCATCCTCACCGGTATTGTTGTCGAATGGTTCAGCTCTTAAGAAAATAGACAGAGGTTATATCTTTGTATATTCCCTGTAATTTTCACTATTCAGTAGACATCCACCTCTCTTCTGCAAATGTAAAACACACTATGTACATTTGTTTTTCTACCCTACACGTCGATGTTTCCTCTGTGGCTAATTGTTGTTCCATTTCCTAGGCTGGGAGTTATAAGGAAACCATGTGGCTCACTATTGAGTGTGTATCGAAAGGGTTTTTCCTGTGGTCGATAGTTCTCTAACGACCTCCAGTTTTTTGTGCTATTGATGAATGAGCATGCTCTTGATTATCTCCTTTTATTTGTTGTGACAGAGCCATAATTTAAATCCCAAATTGTTATGCTCCCTTCGAGCATCTTCTGGTTGTCAAGGATTGGTTTATCAATTGGAGTAGTTATGGAATTTTGCTTCGAGTCCCTATCTCGTCTTTCTATGATTAAATTGGTTGAAAAGTTATCATTGGGAATGAGTAATATTATGCAGTTGAGGGATGCCTCCTTCTCGTTATGTTCCACTCACTTTGTCCTCACAACATGATCTTAATTGCAAATTGGAAACACCTATGCATTTTTCTAGGCCCGATCAGGGTTATAACTAATTATGGAAATGGTGATTGTGTGTATTTGGTCATGTTCATTGTGAATATATTATTGAATCATCGTGCATATTGGAAATGGTTACATCGACAGTGATGAGGTTTGAGTTTTATGTTGACTATGGTTTTGTTGCAAAGTCTTATTGGTTGATATGATGAAGAATGTATGTAATTGGGCATGTTTTGAAAGTCTGTTCGTTTTGAAAGGGACCTGTGTATATTTTGATTTGGGTCGACTGAGAATTGGTAGACATTGTATTTTATTCTTATAGTGATGCATTATGGGATAGAGGTGGAACAATGTTGTTGTGTGTTTTCTTTCAATGCTTAAATGGAAAGAAGAGAAATTAAAGACCAAGCATTTTCTTAACAAGACTGTTGAATGGAAAGTTGTTTCGATTATGAGTATGATTGCACAAATTGTTCTAATTGAGAAGTTTTGAGAAATTTAAATGTTGTGACAAAAAACAGTTTGATACATAGTGAGTGTTGATATGGTGTTGGTATTGAGTTTAGTACAGAGTTATGTTTTACTTGATTTTTTTTATGAACAATATTCATTATTTCCCTTCCATTATCTCACTTTTCTGCACATTACAAACCCCCTCACATTCCTAGATTCACTATTCACACCGTGTTCTTAAAATTAAATTATAATTAAATAAAAACTTTGTATTATAGCAGTTAAAGGATGGCACAAGGATGATTTGCAGTTGATATGTTTTGTAGTACAACACAGTTGATTGTTTGATGATTTGTTGAGAAGTAATCATGATCTACCTCCCTTCATTTTACCACTTTTTTTCTCAATACAACCCCTCATATATCCTAGAACCCTTATTCACCCCCTTCTCATTGAAAAGTATTAAACTATTTTTATGGATTGGATTGCATGAGTCTGATGTGTTGTTGAGCCAAAATTTGTTTCATATTTAAAGAGAAGTCATGTACCGTTTGTTGAAGAAACTAGTTGATAATAAATAATGCATACAGGAATGAGATTCTTCAGCAAAGGAATTCATGGATGGAATAACAGGGGATGATGAAATTGGAATAGGGGCCCTAGAAGGCCAAGGTTTTCTATACATTTTGATGCAAACCCACAAGAGTTGACCAGTTATTCCAAGCTGGATTTTTCGACTGGATTGGATAAGGAGTGGTCCAACCTAGGCCAGAAAGCCCTCCTTTTCAAGCCTCACATGTCCCTGGTATCCCAGTTCCCCCTCATGTCTCATTACAACCTGAAGTCCCTGAAAATGACGGATGGAAAGAGATTTTCCACCCAGCATTCTACCAACATCATGGCTAGCCCAATTTGTCTCTACCTACTCCTCCTCCACCGGTTAACCCAATTGTCCAAGCTACCCTTTCACACTCACCAGTACATTCTTCCCACGCAGGCAAGATATTAAAAACTGAAGCCCACCATGCACCTGATAAAGGAAAAGTTGTCGTTTTCCCCTCCTATCCCTCAAGTGACTCTGCCAAATCTGTTTCATCCCGCATGCACTTGAGACATGATTTCTCTCATGTCATCAATGAGATCAGGCCTAAAGGCTCCACACAACGTAAGGAAAATTCAAAGAAATCAAAGGGAGACAGTAGACACGAAGGGGAAATTTCCTCCCAAAGTGGAAAATATGGTTTTTGAGTGTTTTATTTATTGATTGTTGAGAACAGTTGACTGTTGAAGTATTTGGACAACACACTATTTTTGGATATGTTGGATATTATATTTTTTTGGATATGGTTTCTAATATTATTGATATTAATTTTCAAATTATGAGAGTGATGATGGGAGCCACAAGGAGGGATGTGTTTGATTGATAAACTAGTTGTGTTTATGTTTGTTAAAAACAAAAGGGAGTCACAAGGGGCCCCACCTACTAGTTATTATTTATTAAAGACCCTTATTATTATTTTATTAATTTTCCCCCTAAACTAAAAGTTAGTTGAGTTTTAGTTAACTTAACTAAAATAGGTAGTTTAACTACTTCAACTAATTCAGATTGCTTATAGGAAAAAAGAGAAGGAGGAACAAGAGGAGAATAGAAGGAGAAAGCATACTAAGCTCTAATCTTGAGTTTTATTGAGATAGCTCAATTTTCATTCATTATTTAATTCATTGAAAGCCTAATTCTCTTTTATGACAACATGGTCCTATTGTAGACAACAAGATTCAAGGCTAAATTACATCATTCAGACACTTGTTTTTCATAGGTGTTGATCTATCTTTGATAGTCTGTGTAGACTTGTTTGTTTGTGAATTAAATTCCATTACTGATAAAGGATATTGTGTAGAATCGAGTGGGCAACAATCTGTGGCAAGTTGATCCAGCTTTTAAAGTTAATTTTTTACTTTTTGTCAGAAGTCCTTTTGTATGGTTTTCTTCGGGGACATCTAAGTTTGACTTTGGTCCAAACTTCCTCAGGTAATTTTGTAAAGAGAATGATTCTTTTGATAAATTGGAATGAAATAATTGATTGATTTCTATCTCATCTGTGTTAATTATTGACTTCGTATTTTTTCTTATGTCTCTACAATTACTTTTGCATCTGTTATATTCAGAAAATTACATAAATATTGAATTTTTCAGCAATCTTTTATTTATAAAAAAAATCAACATATGCCCTTGTAACCAATACTTGTGGATTAGGAAACAATTTTTGAGGCTACAAATATAGGGTGATATTCTCGTCTATATTTCTTTAGCCAAGTAAGATATAAAAATTCTTAAGGAAGATCATTTCATATATTTTCCTCAACATTTATTTGGCGACCATACTGGGGAGATCTTTCATATCTCTCTGGTTGATTTTTATGCTTGATTATCATCGAATATATATATTTTTATGATATTGATTCTTTGACTGTTTCATTTCTTAATGACTGCACCTGTTGCAAGACAGCCTAATATTGAACCTGGTCTTCAAGATCAGACCAACATTTCTTTAAATGTGTTTAACACCATCTTAGAGACTGCTAATACCTAGGTTGAGATTAATCGTTCATGGGCAGCAATTGAACAATACATAAGTGCCCAAGAATGTTAGGAAGCTAGGCATAGACATCTTAGGAATCAGCCATAACTTTATTTTTCCTTCAGATTTGATCTTATTTTCATGTCCTTAGACCCTCGTGTTTCTAGGAGAAGAAGAGGTTTATCACCTAAAATTAATCCTATTGCTAAAATAGGAAGAAGAAACATTGTGTTATCAACCCAACAAAGTTCTCTAAGGAGAACCTTGTCTGATTCATCCAGTTCATCTTTATCTCCCTTACATATTATCCACAAGATGGCATCCAGTGGTGGCTCTGGTGGCACTAGAGGTGCTTCTTCATCCCAATATTCAACTTCATAAGCGATTGGTAGCTTGTATAATCACCAAGTCCCTGTCCAATCTACCACAAACCCCACCAAAGTCATTAAAAAGTATGGGCTTTTCTAGTTTGAAGAAGATGCTACAACCACACTGTGGCATGTTTCCTCTCCTCTTAACCTGACACCTACTACTCATCCACTTCCTAAATTCAAAGAGAATATTCCCAGGTTTTCAAGGAATAACACTGTCACTATGAATGAACACTTGGTGGCATTTTCTAATGCTTGTCACAACATAGGAGCCAATGACAACGATAATTTTATGTGCTTTTTTTTCAATTCCCTTGAAGGGAAGGCTGCGACCGATTTCTTTGATATCCCTCCTAAGATTTTATCTACTTGGGAGGAGTTATTCTATTGGTTCAAATACACCCATGGGAAATCCAAAATCCCAGCCGAGTAGTTATAGGAATACAATAACATCGCTTATAAGGATGGTGATACTATCAAGTCCTTAAACTTGCGTTTCACCAAATTATACAATCAAATCCTTGAACTCATTCGACCTCAAAACCAAACCACTTTCATGCATTATTATAATGCATTACCTTCCCCCTACCATCATAGGCTTCAGGAAAAGGCTATTGATAACCTCGTTTATGCTCTGCATACTTGTTTAGAGTATGAAGAAAAGCTTGAAAGAATATGTCTTCCTCAAGGAGATTCAGTTAAATAGACAGACATGTCTGCCCTCTTATAGCTTGTACAAGACATGAATAACTGTATGATAGCATATGAGTGAAAGGGAAATGTCTCCCCTCTTACCCCTAGAGCTTCATCCTCTTCTTCAACCCCCTTTAGAAATCTGAATGAAAATAATTTTCAACCTAAAGCTATCATGCCTCTTAGTTGGTGTAACTTTTGCGAGGAACACCATGAGGAAAGTACATATGAGGTAAAGAAGAGTGACAGAGATAAAGTATTTTTTAAGAGCCATGAAACTACCATCGTTGTCTTGGAATTTGCAGAGCCAGAAGATGCCATGATCATCAATACTAGGAATAAATCCTATGCTCCCAAAAGAAAATATGATCCTCTCCGCAATTATTTTATCCTAAGCTCATCCTCACCAGTTTCTACTATTCAGGTTCCTAAGTCTCCTGATAGTCAAGAAAATACCTCCCCTCTCCCCTCTTCCAAATACAACATTCTAAATCAGTTGGCCAACATCAAAGAAGATGCAACCCTTATGGACATGGTTGTCATCCCTGAACAACAGAAACATCTAAAACAATTCATGGAAGGAAAATATTTCGGTGTGGCCAACGTCTCTGAAGAGGTAGATGAAGAGGATTCGTCTGTAAATAAAGTAGGTGTACATAAATTTAGATACCCTATAAAAAAATACCCCTTTTTATATTTTTGTAAATATTATGGATAATATTTCCCATTGTTTCCTCATTGATGGTGGTTCGGGCCCAAGTGTAATGCCGAATATTATTATGGAAGATCTTGGCATGTCTTGTACAAATGAAAATGCCAAAAGCATGATCTCTTATAATATTCTACAACAAACGACCATAGGTTAAATCAAGGACGTGACCTTGGTTTTGTTTGGGCACCCTGAAATAAGGACAACCCTTAATATTTAGGTAATTGATATGCCAGTAAGTAACTACTTCGTCATCTTAGGAAGAGATTGAAAATATTTGATGGGTGGATACCTCTCACTCAACGGGACACACTTATCTGTTCCTCAGAATGGTAAAAACATCATAGTCCTTAGAGAGGGAAGGATTTCACCTTACATAGAAAGAGTTCCACAACCTAATGTGAATTATATCAAAGAGGACCTAGGGGTGTATTCCATCTTTGTCAAGGAGGATAACACTCCCTTGGAACAAATCAAATTAGAAGATGGTATGTGGAATATGCACTTTGATGGTTCATGCTCCAATGAAGGAAATAGAGCTGGTATTACCTTGTACTCTCCTATGGGGGAAATTCATAATTGTTCTTATACGTTAGAATTTGCTTGCACAAACAATGTCATTGAATTTGAATCTTTACTATTAGGCTATGAAAATGCCTATAATCTGGGTTGTGGTCACCTTACAGTTTTTGGGGATTCTGAGCTTATTGTGAACCTTGTACATAAGATATACTCTCCTAGAAACAAGTTGATGAAATTCTACACCCAAACTGTTTGGACACTTATCTCGAACCTACTATATTTCAACATTACTCATGTTAAGAGGGAATTGAACTCAATGTCTTATCGATTAGTTGTTTTTGCAGCCTCTCTTAATCAACAACTTCTACCACAAAGACATGATTGTACTTTTCAATCTCTATATCGTCCACATATCCCTGATAATATATAATCATGGTAGGTATTCCCTAGTGATGAGAGCATCTATGATTTTATTCAAAATGAACCTTATAATCCTATGGAAATTATATCAATGGAAGATAACAAGATTCATAAGGGCTTGACTCCTCTAGAGAGTTAATTTTCATCGAGTGATGTAGGAAACAAAGAGAAACATAAAGAAGAGGAGTTGAAAAGGAAGGTAGGTGAAACCATTTCCTTGAATATTGGAACACCTGACTCTCCAAAAAATGTTAAAATAGGTGCCCAATGTTCTAATGAAGAAAAATTGAAGTTTTCCAGACTGCTTGGTGAATTTCAAGATGTTTTTTCTTGGTCTTATGAGGATCTTTGTGTTTTTTATCCCGCTCTTATACAACATGCCATTCATATCAAGGAGGGGCATAAAACCAGATAGGAAAAAACAAAGACCTTAACCCTACACTAGAAGCAACTATTCGAAAGGAGTTGGAAAAAATCTTGAAGGCTGGGATTATCTTTCCGATTAAGTATTCAGAATGGGTGTCTAATTTGGTTCTCGTTCGGAAAACAACTGGTCAAATCAGATTATGTGTATATTTCCATGCATTAAATCAGGCTATCATAAAATATCACTTTCCTCTCCCTAATATGGCGATGATTTTGTAGCAAGTGGCAGGGTCGCAGATGATGTCCTTACTTGACGGTTTCTCTAGTTACAATCAAATCAAGGTAAAAAGGGAAGATAAATACAAAACCACTTTTATTACTTGTTGGGGCACTTTTGCTTATGAACGTATGCCTTTTGGCTTATCCAATGCAGGTGCCACTTTTCAAAGAGCTATGCAAATATATTTTGATGATTTGATTGGCAAGATTATTCGGATCTATCTTGATGACTTAATTCTGTACTCTAAGAACCGATCATATCATTTTGGTCATCTTAAAAGAGTTCTCATGCGATGCAGGAAATTTGGCATTTCTCTAAATCCTTATAAGTCTATTTTCGGCGTTACCAAAGTCGAGCTCCTTGGACACATTGTCTCTAATTCAGGAATAAGTATTGATCCTAAAAGGATTGCTACTATCTTAAATCTTACTACTCCCACTTCCAAGAAGGAGGTTCAAGATTTTATGGGGGTTATTAACTTTATTCGTAGGTTTGTTCATGATTTTGTTGTAATGATCAAACCAATTCATAATATTCTTAAGCAAGATCCTTCCTTCTCTTGGACAGATGATGTCGAAGATGCTTTTGTAGGGATCAAGAAAGCAATCAACTCCGCACCGATTTTGGTGAAGCCAGATTTTGAGAAAGAATTTATGATATATACTAATGCCATAGAGGAAGCAGTTTCATCTATCCTCATGCAAGGTGATGACCAAGGTAAAAAAAAAACAGTGGCTTACATGAGTCAAATATTGTCTGATGATGAGTTTAAATATTCTTTTATTGAAAAACATGCTTTCGCTCTTGTTAAAGTTGTTGAAAAAAATTTCCACTTCATTTTAGGTAAGCATACGTTGGTAAAAGTCCCTTTACCTACTGTCAAGTTTTTTCTCTCACAGACTTATCTTTCAGGGAAGCTTGCACATTGGCTTGCCAAGATCCAGGAGCATGATTTAACTATCGTGAATTCTACCACCATCAAGGGACGTGACATATCCCTTCACTTATCCCAGCATGTTGAAACTAGTGAAGAAATTGATGAACATGATAGTTCTCTATCAACATTGTTCTACATTGATAATTAGATCCCTCCTGTGTCTGAACATCCTTGGTATCAAATTTTGGTTTACTATTTGAAAAACCAAAGATGTCCATATAACTTAGACACTCATCAAATAAGAAGGCTTTGTCTTTAATCTTCTAGATACGTCATTATAGGAGACTTCTTGTTTAGAATATATGTTGATGGTATGTTGCTTCGTTGTGTAAACAATGAGGAAGCACAAAAATTGTTGCAATAAACTCATGGTTCTTCAAATTTTTTTATTCACGTAGGAGGTCATTTTTTCTGCTAAAACCGCTGCTTTTAAGATTATTAGAAAAGGATACTATTGGCCTTCAATCTTTCATGATTCTTATGTATTTTCAAGATCTTGTGAAAAGTGCCAGAAATTTGTTGGGAAAGAACGCCTTTTAGCCATGCCGTTACAACCTATCCTCCCGGAATTTCCTTTTTCAAAGTGGGGATTGGATTTTATTGGTCATATTAATCCTCTGTCTTCAGTAGGACAAGTCTTTATTTTGACAACCACATACTATTTTACAAAATGGGATGGAATTATCCCACTTAAACATTCTACAAGTGATCAGGTGATTTCTTTCCTTGAAAATAACATCTTTTCCATATTTTGTCTTCCTTTGGAAATTATTATAGACAATGGTCCCGCTTTTATTTTTTCTAAGCTGGCCCAATTTTTAGCTAAGTTGGGAGTTAAAAATTTCACCTCATCATCTTATTACCCCCAAGGAAATGGGAAGGATGAGTCTACTAAAAAGAATCTGGTGAGAATTGTCAAAAGGCTCATCGAAGATAATCCTTGTCAATGGCACACTCTCCTCACTTATGCCCATTGGGCAGATCGAACCACCACCAAGGTGAGCACTAGTTGCACTCCTTTCCAGCTTGTTTATGGTCAAGAATCCATTCTTCCTACTGAGTTGGAACTTTTCTCCTTAAGGTTAATGCTACAAGTCGAAGAATTAAAATCTTTTGATGTTTCACAAAGGATGAATGCACTCCTAGATTTAGAGGAGAAGAGGGTGTTTTCCTTGGGTAATATAAAAAGAAGACAACAGACTATTAAGAAGTACTTCAACAAGAGTGTCAAAACTGTCAAATTTAAAGTCAATGAGAAAGTATTGTTGTGGGATTCATCTCATGCTGATAAGGGAAGACACTCAAAGTTTCAAAAATTATGGTTGGGTCCTTTCAAGATCGCTTTTCTCCTGGGTGCAAACTCTTACATTCTAAAGTATTTACAGGAGCGATTGTTTTCCTACAGCACTAATGGTTCTCACTTAAAACACTACATGGAACCAACTTGAAAAGTTTAACGTTGTTTGGATTATTCTGTATTTTAGTAAGTTTTCATTTCTGTTTTTTTCATTTATGATATTACAATAGTTTTCAATTATGCTTTCATTTTAGTAGTTTTTTTTCTGTTGTTTGCATTTTTGTCATAACTTTTCTGATGTTTTCAATTTTGTTGTTTCATTTTTGTTATGATTTCTGGCTTTTTGTTCTTTTGAGTTCAATTTTTGTCAAGAATAAAATGTTGGGTCAGTTCTGCCACAACGACACTCCTGCAAAGTATTGTTAGCCAATAACAATCAAGCTTACACGGTTTTTATGATGTTCCCCCAGAAGGCAACATTGAATTTGTTATATTCTTTCACTGTTGTTTTATGAGATAATTGGTTACATCTCGCTCCTGCTTTCCATTTCTTCATCCATTTTGAGATTCAAAAGAGAAAGTCCATAAAAATTCTATCCTTGAAGTCAAGAGAAATTTCTGGTTGAATGATTATGCTTACAGGGATAAACCCCATCATACTTAACACTTTCCATGAGTTATTCCCAAATTACCAGTCATTCTTCCATTAAATTCGCTCACTTCCCCCTTTTGCATAATCATTGTGATTTATATTGTTGATTAAGGTTGGTTGTCATTGATGTCAACCCTTGAAGAAAGACCCATAGCACAAAGGTTTGGGTAATGGAACCAATATTGTTTGATGTAAATATGACTCATTATTGTTTTGTCATTGTTGATAAGAAATAAATATGGATGAACTCCAAAGTGGTCCCCTTATGGTGAAATCCCTCACGGGAATATGCTTTGTGGAGTAAGAGAACACATGTTTAATTGTGGAATAATGAGATGAAGGAAAGGGAATTTGTCAGGGAAATTATCCTAGATGGATAATGCTTGTCATGTCATTTCCGGTGGTATGTGGAACGTCACATAATTTCTCACGGTTAGAGAGTTATGGCCATGAGAAGTTGGACCCCAAGTTTGGGTAATGGACCCAAGTTTGTTTGATGGGTAACTATATGAGTTATGATATATTTTTAGATAATACTATTCTATATGGATATTACATGTCATGCCATTTCTGGTGGTATGTAGAACGTCACATAACTCCTCACGGTTTG
>SNQJ01S0161324.1:8172-21625 GCA_010110895.2 Picea sitchensis | reverse complement strand
CCCTAGCCCATCCCCTTCTTGTCTCATCGTTGCGACATTGGATTTCATCACCAACTAGTGACTTCAGAATTAGAAGGTCTTGTTTGCTTGGTTTTGCTTCCTAGATTTTTTTTACCAGCGCATGCTGTTTGTTTACCCAAGTGGACCATAGAATTTCCTTCATCAGTTTTTTAATTCGTTCACAATTGACCCTTCACGTCATTCACGTAGAATGCAAGGCTTACCCCCAAAAAATCTGGAAGGTTCTCAAGCCTTGACTACCAACTCACTAGAGGGATCTCCTCAACAGAGTGAAGTCCAAGACGTCACCACTCCACAAGTGGAAAGAACTGACTGTCTAGAATGATTCCGAGTTTCCAATTCTCAAGAGGACTTTCGACTTCACCCCAACTCGGAGAGACGTATTATGCGAGTGAATTCTTTCGGAGACTTGGTTGTCCTGTCTTCTGGATCACCGATTGGACCTTTCCCAGGACCTGAGGGTAAAGATCCTTTTTGGGCTACTGGCGTTTTTAGATGGGATCTCTTTGGCTCAGGAGCAGGCATTGATATCACTGTCTCACTTGCACTACCCGAAACCTTTGATCCAGACGCAATACCTTTTACTACTGCTTATTATTTTCCTGGTACAGAAGCTCCGTGAGCTAACCACATCTTGACTCTCCCTTTACAAATGGTCCATTACACAGATACTACGAGTCTTCACACCGGGATTACCGTAGCTAGCCAAGCCCCCATTGGCACACCGCTTTCGCCCAGGATCACCCTAACACTTCCACCCATAAATCATGTGTTGAATGCCACTATTCCCATTCCTATGCAAATCAAATCCAGAACTCCTGGTGGTCCCACTTCTTCTGGACACTCTCCTCCCAGTTTCATTTCGACACTTCCTCCGCCCCCTTTCAGAGGACCTTTTCCATCCTCTATCGAGGGCACTGATCCTAGTGGCACCATTCTGTTGTTCACACCAAATTACTAGATTCCTGTTGGTGGAGAATTTCACCAAGGAGGCCCAACTCAACCCCCCCTTGCAGGGCAAATACAAATTGGAACATAACCCCCGATTGGAACACAACCCCCGATTAGAGGACAACCCCCACTGACCCCACCCTATGGAAAAAACATACCTCCATCCTTGGCCCAGTATTGGAACCATATGATACAACATAATCCTCAATCGACTGGGGGGCAACAACCTCAAGCTACATCCATTATACCCCCTAGTATAGGCCAACCATATCCAGGTATGTCTAATCCTATTTGGGGCTCGAATGCTCAACCCCACGCCCCCATTCAAGGGTACAACCCTATGAGTTACTTGCCTCCACAACAACCACTGAATCTGCCTGGATCCTCACATTATATGCAGACTGCTTATGGTCCCACTGGTTTGCTGATGGGACTCCCTCCCCAAATTCACCAGTACCCGCATGTGAATAGACAGTTACCTTTCTTAGCCACCCTGGACCTTCCATATTTGTCAAGGATTTTAAATGATCCAATCCGTCACTCTCCCCAATGGCCCGCTATACCGGCCAAACTACCATCTAACATCCCCAAATTCGCTGGCAAAGCGGGAGAGGACTTGAACAATCACATCATGAATTTTCACCTTTGGTGCTCATCCAACTCCTTGATGGATGACTCTATTCGTTTACACATTTTTCAAGGAACTCTCATGGATTCTGCCACAAAGTGGTATATAGAATTACCATGAGGTTTCTTCGCTGAATTCAACACCCTCACTATGGCGTTCCTCACCCTTCACCAGTTACCGATCCACTATGAAACAGGGACCGAGATTTTGAGTTCTTTCAAACAAGCCAAAGCCATTCATATCTCCGATCACATTCATGAATGGCGATGGAGACTACGTCTCATCAAAATCAAACTTTCCAATCAGTTGCTGGCAGAATGGTTCACAAAATCATTTGTGAATGACATCGGTTGTGACATCGCCATGGGTGGAGTTGTCACAGAAGAATAGGCCATTAGTCGTGCTCAATACCTTGACCTCGTTTACTCACAAACGGGTACTCTTTACAACCTACTCCTTGATGCACCTCGCCCTTCTACTTCCACCACTTCAACTACTCCTGCTACTTCTCTTGCGGCTGATGGTGTGATTGACACTTTCCATCCTCAATAACATTCCATCCAAACCTCTAGCAACAATCCCAAACCCATTTCTTCTAATGTTTAAAATGCTCCGTCTCCTACCCCTCCCATCGATAAGACTTCTGAGGTAAATGCTGTTCAATCTACCCTTGCCAGTAAAAACAAATCCAGAAAAGGAAAGGGTAAGAATAAGGAGGAAAAAAATAATTCACAAGCAGAGAGAACCAAAACACCACCTGTTGACAATAGGGATAAGCGCAAACCCTGATACCCTTGTCTTATCTCTAGTGATGATCACTACAGTAAGGATTTTCCACGACGAGCCGAGGTTACCAAGTTCCTTTAAGGGACCACAAAACCACCCACTCTGGTCATATTGTCACAACCCTTACCTTCTCAACAACAGGCCCAATTGGTCATTCACGACCAACCCTCCCCCTCCAATACATCCTATGTCTTAATGTGTATAGGAGATTCAAAGTAAAACAACATCACACTTACCACTTGAGCCAAATATTATTCCTCCTCTAAAGAGAAGGTTGATGCTATACCTCCTTCATTGGTTCAACCATCTCCCACGAATCCACCTACCAACGGTCCTCTTCATCTCGAATGACCAAGCCTTGACACAGTCCTTCGCCCTCCTCCAAAGGGCGTTGTTCGAAAATCAGCTTTCAATCCTCATGCCTGTGCTACCCAGAACTATAGTATTGTTGAAGATCTGGCCCAAGCACCATCCGCGATGTCACCCCTCGAAGTCCTTCAAAGTTGTCCTATAAAATGGAAGACACTGTTGAAATCTATTGGTGGAATTGACCCTATGGATACGCATTTAATAATTTTTGACTTGGAAGATCACATTCCAAGGTTACCCCCTCAACTTGCATTCCAAATACAAGTGATTATCTCCAACAATTTTTTTTGTAGAACTATTATCGATGAGGGTGCCTCGACGTGTGACATGTCTATTACCTGCTGGAAATCCATCAACTCTTCCTCTTTGACTGAATCCCATAACACACTCAAAGCCTTTAATGGCTCCATTTTTAAGCCTTATGGTGTCCTCCCCTCATTTCCAATCACGTTAGAAGGCAAAACGGTCCAAGTTGAAGTGGAAGTCTTTGACGCTACTCTCGATTACAACCTTCTACTTGGCCGTAGCTGGATTGATTCCATGCACGTAGTTGTGTCGACTCTTTTTCATGTTGTATGTTTCCCACATCAAGGAAAGGTAATTACTGTCGACCAATTAGCCTTCTTTAACTCGGATATGCATATTGGCAACGTACCGTTTATTTCCAAAACCCCCTCCGGATATGAGAACATTGGTGTGGGTCTTCTCAAAGACTCCTCGTTAATGGGTACCTTCCCCATCCCACCACCCGATGTTCCAAACCCATCTGTCGCTTCAATCAACATGATCTCCACCTCTAGTCACGGAACCCCTGCGTCTCACGACCCATGGATGGTACCCAACCTCGACGATCATCTTCGTTACGGTGACAAAATGCCTTTGAGTCCAGTTGAATCTACCTATCAGGCCATTCAATCGACAACTCCTCCTACCCCCTCTCTTGGTGATTTATCTCCTGATCCTTTTCACGTCATTTTTCCCATAGACGAGATGATTATGTATGTCATGGAAGACACCTCCTGGGATGATGGACATCATCGTTCCATCCTCTTCCTGGAACAACACACCATCGAGAGTTACCAATGGACCTCGACCCTGTCTACCGTTGTCATTATTTCCACCGTTCCCGAGCCCACACACAATGTGTTTTCCGAAGGGAACTTAAGTAATATGTCACCCACCATTCTCCTCGACATATCCATAAAACCTGGAATTGTCGAAAATGTGCATATCGGAGCTTCATGTTCCCCTGACGAAATCGTCACCTACAAGTCACTTTTCAAAGAATTTCGTGACGTCTTCACCTGGAGCTATGAAGAAATGCCGGGTATTGACCCCAAATTTGTGATACATGAGATTAAGACATACCCAGATGCTAAACTCGTCTGACAATGCCTTTGTCCGGTCCACCCATTTAAAGTGACAACTGTCAAGCTTGAAGTTGAGAAACTTCTCAAAGATGGCTTTATTTACCCAATGGCTCTCACTGACTGGGTTTCCAATCTTGTTCCGATCGACAAGAAACAAGGCACAATCTATGTGTGCATTGATTATAGGGATATTAACAAAGCATGTCCTAAAGACAACTTTCCTACCCCCTTCGTCAACCAGATTGTCGACGATTGTGCTGGAAGTGAAATCTTCTCTTTGATGGATGGTTTTTTCGGATATAATCAAATCAATATTGTTCTCGAGGACCAAAAAAAAACCACTTTTATTTGTCCTTGGGGAACTTTCGCCTATCGAAAACTTCCTTTCGGTCTAAAAAACGCTGGCGCAACTTTTCATCGCACTATGTCTTATGCCTTCCATGATATCAAGCACATCGTGTAGCCATATCTCGATGACTTACCCGCTCATTCCATGCGCGATGTCCAGGAGGATGATTCTCATGATGAAAATGTCACATACTACTTGAGTCGAAGTCTAATGCCTACCAAAACCAAGTATTTACATGTTGAAAAACTGGCCTTGGCTGCCGTCCAAGAAGTCCAACGTTTCCAGCACTATATCCTCTCTCGCAAGACTACGGTAATTTCTTACTGCAACCCTATGCAACACATTCTCACCCTTCAACTGCTAAGGGGAAAATACACTCCAAGTGGATCATGATACTCTAGGAGTTGGACTTAGAATTCGAACGCGCTAAGTCCAAGAACTCCTTAGTTTTTGCTGAGTTGATATGCGACTTTCCCTACTCTGAGACGACAAATGTAGTAGCCGATTCATTACCTGATGAATCCCTTTTCCTAATTAGTTCCGATGATCTTTGGTATGGAGATATCATCATATATCTCCAAACCCAGACTTTCCAGCCCAATTTGTCCAGTACTGACCGCTGTTGAATATGCTACCAAGCCTGCCAGTATATTATCCTCGATGATACTCTTTATCATCATGGGATTGATTCAATTTTTCGACACTGCCTCATGTTTGACGAAGCTGAGAAAGCCTTAAATGATTGCCATTCTGGAGCCTGTGGTGGTCATATGTCCGGGTATGCTACTGCCCAGAAGATCTTATGAGCAGGGTATTTTTGGCCTTCTTTGTTTAATGATTGTATAATAGCTGTCCAAAAATTCCACACTTGCCAGACCTACAACCATAAAATATGATCACATCCTGCTCCTCTTCACCCTGTGGTTTCTATTGGTAATTTTGTGAAATGGGGTATCGATTTCATGACATGTCAGCCCCACTCAGCCGGGGGGGCATGGATACATTATTGTAGCCATAGATTATTTTACGAAATGGGCTGAGGCGATGCCAACATTTGAAAATACCGGAAAGACCGCATCATTATTCATATTCAATCACATCATAGCTCGTTTTGGTGTTCCTCAGGCTATCGTCACCGATCATGGTAATCACTTTAGAAACTTCATGATGTCCGAACTCACTGAAAAGTTGGGTCTTCTCCATGAAAACTCAACACCCTATTACCCACAAGCCAATGGCCAAGTTGAATCAATTAACAAAATCCTCATTACCATGCTTTGATGAATGATAGGGATTCACAAAACAAGTTGGCACATGATGTTGTTTTTAGCGTTGTGGGCTTACCGAACATCCGTTAAGTCTGCTACCAGATTTACACCATTCCAGTTAGTCTATGGTCTTGAAGCCATCCTCCCAATTGAATGTGAGATACCCTCCCTAAAACTATCCGTCGAACTCCTCCCAAACACTTCGGCCGAAGAAGAATGTCTGTTGTATCTCATTTGATTAGACGAAACTCGTCGTGATGCTGCCCTAGTCATAGAAACCCAGAAGAAACACGTCAAAGCCCAATATGAAAAACATGTCAAGCCTTGCATTTTCTCCGAAGGTGATCTGGTTCTCCTTTACGAACAAGATCGGGATGTACTAAGGGCTGGAAAATTTGAAGCTATGTGGCGAGGTCCTTATATTGTTAGATGAGTTTTGGAGAAAGGAGCTTATGAGTTTGTATATTATGACGGTATCCCTTTGAGTGAACCCAGAAATGGGTTGTACTTAAATAAGTACTATGACTAAGATCACCTGTGCATGAGTACTTGTATTTTATTGTATCATACTTCTTGTGTGTTACTGTAGCATGATTTTTCGTTATCTGGTCTCTACCCTTATGTTACGTTGTGTTTGGTTTCCATATGTTGGAGTCTTCGCTACCCCACATTGGCTTCACTGATGGCACTAGACGTAGTACTCAGAAGCTTGCTTCTACTGCTTGGGCAATTTACGCCCCTACAAATGAACTTATCACTCTACGAGGTGTGTGTCTCAGCCGTACGACCAACAATATTGCAGAGTATAGCACCGTTATCAAATTGTTGATTGATTCTATCTTGCTCGGTATCCATCACTTGGTTGTACGACTCAATTCGCAGCTAGTAGTACTATAGCTAAGTAATGTCTATGCTATTTGATGTCCTACTTTATTACGAGTATATTTACGAATTCACCTCTTGGAACGTTATTTTGATTATATTGAGTATCAACATATTCCTAGATGTCTAAATACATTAACTAATGCATTAGATAACTATGTATTAGACAGACATTTGGGCCATTTATAAACCAATCACATCACATGTATCACACGACACAAGATAAGCCGGTAGAAGCTGTATATATGTATATAACGATCAAAAGTTTTTTTTTAACAAAAAGTTTCTATCCAAGGACCAAAATTTCAAAATCTGAAGCTCATAGCCTCTACAAAGTAGCATCATGGGTGATGCTCATGATAACACATGACTACCAAGGTAACCCTATGAAGCAGTCGACCAATAGACTCTGACATGCCCACAGTATTGCACTGATAACACCGAGGGATCTCTCTGATAGTCATGTCTGGAATGTCAGCAGTCAACCCCTCCAAGTTTTTCTCCACTGCCTCATAATCTTCAACATCCCATCGTGCTACTGGAGCCACCTCTCCTCACCACTGAATAGAAGAAGTCCCTGGTGGTCGATATGGCCCCACATCTATTCCATCAAAAGGAGATTTTTTGATTAGTCCTTAGACAAACATAAATTTTTTTTTATATGATAAAAATTACAAAAACATTTAAAAGAACAAAATGAGTACTTCTTACCTAGGTCACCCCACTGAGCATATTCAAGTAGGGAGAAATATGGATCCCCTCGAAAGTCCAATCTAGCGTAGGCGTAGTCATCAACCATCATCATCTGTGGACACAACTAGTCAAAGAATGAATCATTGTATTTGATGATAGGCCCAACTACGTGTTGGGCCATGAGGTTGCACCACCTCAACATCCTCAGATCCTATGGGGCTGGTAAACCCCACTCAACCTATAATCTTAGTAATGGAACCCTCTCAAGAGAGAAGGACACCAAAAGTGATCCGTACCCGAACTGCTTCAGGTCACCCTTCCTGCATTTTGTCAACTGCCTTTTCATACTGCAGATAACTGCATTCGACCAGTTGAAGACTCATGGTTCTATACACTCTATGGAATATTAGAAGTAGATCTGGAGAGCCATGTGTGGAGCTGCACTCCCAACCATGCATGCTATGGTGAATAAGATGGTTCACATAGTCAAATCTTGGACCCCCGAGATAGCCACCTTGCCTTTGCTTCTTTCTGCCTCTGGAACGCAGTACTGGCGACAATACTCACTCATAGGGAGTCTGCCACCTCAGCTACCGGTCAATCTAGCGTGGTACCCATGCCGTGATAACCCTGTCATAAAGTATATATCCTCAATATCTAGGGTCAAGGTGTGGACTCCCACATGAAACAACTGCTAGTCCACATCCCACATATGAACCAGGTACTCCAACAATCTGATTTGGGCCCTCATTCTTAGAATTTGGAAGAATTTCAAGAGTCCATAGTCTTGAAGGGAAGCAATGGTACCCGGGTCATTCCCGACAATAACATCATCTTCCTCATTTTCTCTTTCACGCCACTCCAACATCATGATGGTCAAAATCCTACACAAGAACCATAAGAAGAGAGTCAACAACTCATTTCAAACCTTGGCATATTTTTCATTGAGCAAAAATCAAGTTGAAATTTCATTTTGCGGCCCTCATAGGTGCCCCTTAAGCACAATGTGAGATTCTCACAGGTGCCTTTGAGGCTGCCTATGAGAATCATGCATTCTCACAGGTCCCATATGGCTAGCCTGCGAGAATGCCCGGGCACAAGTTTTGGCCCTAAAACAAATTCAAAATATTGAAATTTGCCAATCAAAAAAAGAATTAAACCATGGAAAAGATAGGAGATCAAGAACCTACCTCGTTGAAGGAGACGGTTCACCAAATGGTTTCCTGTGCTTCCCGTGATCGAGCGATGATATTGGAGGTAAAATGAGGTTTTTTGGGCAAAGTTCTTGGAAAAATCACAATGAATATGGTAAAATCCCTTT
Source organism: Picea sitchensis (assembly GCA_010110895.2). Lineage (NCBI taxonomy): Eukaryota > Viridiplantae > Streptophyta > Pinopsida > Pinales > Pinaceae > Picea > Picea sitchensis. Next base: position 12,987 of record SNQJ01S0161324.1, on the reverse strand, counting down.
TACCCACATTTATTTATTTTTTACCTTTTTTGTTGATTTTTTATATTGTTTTATTCATCAAATCTAATGCCTAATGGCCCTATGAGTGTGAATTTTTGCAGATATAACAACTTTGAAGTCCACATGAAAGAGTACGGATGTTTTTTCTTTTTCGTCGCATGTATGACTGCTTTTTATGGTTTTTAGAAAAACTTCGAGCTCAGCCTTCGTTTGTTCTTGCACTCGAAAATACATGAGAATGCAATTGAGTATACTTTTCTCGTCTTTTCGTACTCGTCATGGTAACATGAAAATGACAAACCCAAAGGAGTATCCTTTAATCTCTTTTCACACTCCATAAAACCAAAAAGATTGCCGAACGACCTTGTTCTGTTCACGCTCGTAAAAGTATCTGAACAAAACATTCGATGGGCAATAGTTAATCACTTTTTCAGTCCTGTCGGACTATTTTATGAAAAAGGAACTGAGAGAGTTCTCTTTAAGTGTTTTTCAGACTCTCAAAACATGAAAAACCCTTGAGTTTTCTATCTTTGGACTTGTTAAACAAACATCGAAAGACCCGTAATGGGACCGAGCCACTCCTCCCTAGGGTTCGTTAAACATACTCCATGGGACTCGTTCGAAGGATGAGCTTACATTGACAAGCATATGTTATCCTCCTCAAGCTTGCATAAAAATAAAGAGGTACTCGCCAGAAATGGTGGGGGAAAATTTGGAAAAGGGATGTGTTTTCGTAATCATATTATTGATAGTAAGTGTCGCTCTTGAACATGACACCTCTTATTCATTATTTGAAGCTAGTTTGGGAAATCCATTTGTCTCTCATTTGACTTGCTACAAGGTCATATCCCGAGTCATCTCTGAGTTAGTGCTACCAAATTATTGGTCATGTCGTTCATATGTTCAAGAGAAGTTCATCCGAAACCTCGATTGAGTCGGCCATTTGCAGTTGTCCATTCTCTCCGTGTCGGCCTTCCCTGTATCCAGTTCAACATATATCATACTCTGTTTCACCTTAAAAATATGTTACTCATTTCATGTCATTGATGGGGGATACATCAAGGCCCTCCTGTGATGAGTTTTGTTTCATCGACTCCAGCTCATTATCCGGAAACAAGACTTAGAAATTTTTTGGTACCTTGGAACTTGCATGCCTCAATGGCAGGTTTCCTCACTTTCGACAATGGGTTTTCATCATTGACCCCTGATCGGGAGATTCCATCGAATGTTTGAACTCAACTCATTTATTCACATTCGGTGGATTGTACCAGTGTACCTTAGAAGTCATTGACATTAATGGTGATTTCCCTCGCACTTGTTAACGATATCATCATTGACCGATAATCAAGTGGTTTCTACCATGTTCAACTTTGGCACATGTGATCACATGGTTAGATTCATACTTTCAGGTGATGGGATTGAAGACCCTGGGTTTCATATTTTTTATCCAAGTTGCGGTGGAGTATGTATGATTTGCATCGACACATAGATCCACTTTGTATGTCACGTGGCTATGTCATCCTAATTTGAGTCTTCTCGCATAGATCCACGGTGTATTCTTGGTGGCTATGCAGTATTTTGATGGCATGGATCCACGGTGTATGATTAGGTGGTCATGACCTACATTCATGATGTCGTCCGTTTGTGATCTGAGTATGGGAATTCCTACCTCAGAACTGGTATTATATTCTGTAGATGCTTGGTTGTTTGCAGGTTTCTAATTAGGTGCGCTCCTAGTTTCTGACACACACACGAAGTTTACAAAGTATTTCGGCTGTCACTGATTCCAAACTCATACTTTGGGGGGCATTCTGTTACACATGATTTTGGTCATCTTGGTGATATCTTAACAATGGTGTATTCAGGTTCCCAACAAGGACTTTTTGCCTGAGAAAAGTGGCCCTTGTCTCCTTCCAAAAACATATTTTTAAAGTGAAATCACAGGCTACCTATGGCCTAGGGTGCGAGAATCCCTCATTCTCATAGGCCACCTACACTCAGGGTGCAAACTTCTCACAGTTTGCTCCATACATAGGGTGCAAACCTGTTTTTAAGCTTGGAAAGGAGAAGAGGTCTCGAGGGTTCTAGAAGGGAATCTTCTAGAAAATGAGTTGACATTCGTATGGTTGTCATTTTATTGACTTATCAGATTTGATGGGATCATCCTCATCCATGTAACCATCTCTCCTTCTCCTATATATTGAAAGGTTTCTCATGGAAAAGGTTAAGCAAGATTAATTGAAGAATTGGTGAAATAATTGTGTTAGGAACCTTGCTTGGACAGAGGCTTAGAGACTGTAGTTGGTCTATCAAGAGGAATTGGATCTTCTTCATGCAAGTACAGAGAAAGTGTGTGTGTTGGAACCAAGGGTCACTAAAAGGAATCTTACAACATCAAGGTGATCAGGTTATATCTTCTACTTTCAATTAATATGATACAACGACATGTCCCTTTCCCATAAAGTCATTCTTACTTTATTGTGTAATTCCTTGATCATATACATAAGTTGACATTGAATACATTTTTCTATCTTCACTTTGGTTAGTTTGTGTTGTCTTGGACTTGACCTCACGATAGCACTGGAGCGAAGCGGGAGCAAAAGAGACCTAAGGAAGTGATATAAAGGTATGTCACTTATTCCTCCCTATTAGCAGATTCAATGATTACAACTTAGGGAAAGAGTCATGTCCTGTCCTGTTTTGTTCTAGATCCAGGTGAATCTAGGGAGATCTGTTAGTGTCCGCACCTACCGATTAGTCCGATAACACCTAGATCCAGGAATCCTTATGGTTTCCTGGCCCCGGAGCCCAAAATTCCCAGCAACAATGGTGCCCCTGTGAGAGTCCTTAAGAAAAACTATAAGCAAAGCTGTTGCAGCCAAAACTGTTGTTACCCCCCTTCCTCCTTCTCCCTCCCCAAAATTTCTTACCTTCCCATAAACCAAAATATCCCCCAAAACAAAATATCCTCCTCCCTGAGTTCTCCCTTCCTCCTTATCTTCCTCCCTTGAATCCATTTCTCCAACCTCCTTACCTCCCATTAATTCCTCAACCACCTTATCCCTCCCATTAATTGGTTAAACTACCAATAATAATAATATTATAATAAAGTCTCCTTAAATCTATTTTAATAATTCATTAAACTAATATTCATCATTCATGAAAATTAAAGAATTAATACCATATGTAAGGCCTGTGCATACAGAGCCTCATAAAAATAAATAAAAATATATAAATTCTTTCTAATTTACTTCTTTATTTACTGTTCCAGCATAATAATTGACAGTTTAACAGTGTAATAATAAACAATAATATTATGACGAACAACAACATAATGAAAAATAGTATAATAATTAACAACAATTTAATGATGAACAAATAATAATGAACAACAGTATAATGATGAACAACATTATAAGAAAATGCATAAGGTATTTACCTCAACCTGATGTTGAACCTGAAGATGATAATGCTGTTGATGATGCTGAACCTGAAGCTGATAATGTTGTTGATGATGCTGAACCTAAAGCTGATACTGCTGTTGATGATGCTGAACCTAAAGCTGATAATGATGTTGCTGATGCTGATCCTGCCCAAAAATGAGTATTAACCTCCCAACCAACTAGGAACAACCTCTCTGGCTCCCTAGCTCTAGAAATCCTTAAGGTTTCCTGGCCCCCGAGCCCAAAATTCCCAACAACAATGGTGCCCCTGTGAGAGTCCTTAAGAAAAGCTGTAAGCAAAACTGTTGCAACCAAAATTGTTGTTACCCCCCTTCCTCCTTCTTCCTCCCCAATTTTTCTTACCTTCCCATAAACCAAAATATCCCCCAAAACAAAATTTCCTCTTCCCTGAGTTCTCCCTTCCCCCTTATCTTCCTCCCTCAAATCCATTTCTCCAACCACCTTACCTCCCATTAATTATTCAACCACATTATCCCTCCCATTAATTGGTTCAACTACCAATAATAATAATATTATAATAAAGTCTCCTTAAATCTATTTTAATAATTCATTAAACTAACATTCATCATTGATGAAAATTAAAGAATTAATTAGGGTTGTTACAATCCATGTGAACAATGAAGCACACATGAAGCACAAAATGACAAAATTGGAGGGTAAGAACGCACCCATAAGCTTTGCTCATTCCGTTTTGGGGAATTATTTTTTCAAAACTTATTATGGTTGTTATGAAGCACAAACTTCTGAAATAGCATTAGAATTACAATCAAGCCTTCGCCCATGAACACATAATAATGCATTTCCAGTACTAACTAACTTAGGATTTAGTTTAACTAACAAGACTAACGTTCTTGACATGTGGACCATGTTCTTCGATGACTTTGAAACACAGGATGGATCCGGTATAGGATTGGTCCTAATTGACCCCAGCCAAGGAAAAATGATTATATCATGTCGTTTAGAGAATACGAAGCCTTAGTGTAAGGCCTTAAAAAACACATTGACCTCAAGGTAAAATACCTTAAAGTGTTTTGTGATCTTGAGATCATTGTTTGACATGCAAGAAATACTATTTATTTCGTGTCTCCACATCCAAAGGATTACTATCAAGAGCTATGGAATCTTCTTTATTCATTTGGTGCATTTAATATTAATTCTATACCTCACGATCAAAATATAGATGCAAATATTTTGGACAATGAAGCGTCTAGGTTTATGGCTCTTGATGATGGTTTTTCAATTGAAATGATGTTTAGGCCCTTTGTACCAAACAATGTCACAAGTTGGAGAGTGTCTGACAATGATTCTCAGATTATCAACTTTCTTACTAGTTTGGACACATTCCAAGATT
>SNQJ01S0161322.1:0-21602 GCA_010110895.2 Picea sitchensis | reverse complement strand
TGAAGGCCGGCCACGAGCTCCTCGTTGCTCAGAGTGCGTTCCTCTTCAATTGTATCCAGCCGCCTTCCGCTCAAAGCGTTCCGCCGACTCTGTGAACATAATAATCGCTTCGATGGAGCAATTTCCATCCACCGCATACCTACTGCTGCCCTCGCCGCCATCGATTGATACAAGCTGTGCTCACACAGATAGAGAAATCTCTGAATTACAGCGAATTCGTTAAAACCCTTTGAATGAATGACTGACGAACCTGCGACACAAGATGCGAGATGAAAAATGCAAGTTGAGGAATCCCGCCTCTCCGTTCAAATTTTAATCCCGCCTAAATTCAAATTTAAATTTCATGTCGTTACCAAGTTGGGCGAAACGGGGCGCTGGGCGGCGGAACGGGGGGCTGGGCGGCGGAGGGGCGGAACGAGGCGCTGGGCGGCGGAGGGTATGAGGGCCGGCTGGGCGTTCTACCTTTTGGTGCCCGGTGCCCGAGACGTCCCATTCTAGCTTACTCCTAAAAGAAACGCCGGCAACCAAAATATCTGTAAGGATTTTAAGATAGCGTAATTAGTCAACCTAAAACGAGACATTATGCTTCAGGATTGCATGGTTATATATTTGAATAATAGTGTGTAGCCTTCAAAAATAACCCAAAAAAAAAGAGGCCTTGTCTATCTTCATTAATAGTTTTTAAATGAACAGAAATATAATATTATTAATAGTTTATTTTAACAAACAGAAATCTACTATCATCCATAATAGATTTAGATTTTTGTTTGTTAATAGTTTTTTTTTTTTTTTTTAAAGAAAAGAAGGGTTGTCAATAGAGCATCATATGGACGGTATAAAAGATATGCCATAATTAGCATCCAACCTCCAATACATTTTATAAAACCTAAAGGTGCATAAAAGATACTGCCAGCTTTTACATTTTCACATTGTCCTTCAGTTCCGATTGGCCACATCGTCCTTCAGTTCAGACTGGCCACAATAGTAGTGATTGATTTTATAATCTTGTCTATTGTAATTTACATATTTCTTATCAAACCAGGGACTGAGCTACCGCAAACACTATGTACAAATTTGAACCATTCTAAATTCATGAGAGAGTGAAAAAATATGTTTCCACAAGAAGTAAAAACCACAGAAGACTTTGAGAGTAACACATTACCAATTAACAATATTATTGTACCAATTGACAATATTATCGAAAGTTTGTGAGAATTTCTCTGCGACCTCTCTGTACTAATAAGTGAGGAGTGATGAGTTGATAAAGGGGAGAGGAGGAGTTGAGGGTGTTCAACTACTTTTCCATTGCTTCTCACGAACAGAGTGTGAAAGAGACTGCAGTGTGTATCCTTTTCAGGAGAAGAAGTAACACGTATCAGGGAGTTAATCATATAGTAAAGAGGATTTTTTACTATCTGAGATTGTAGATGGTGAAATGATGTTTCAAATGGTAATTTTTATAGGTTCAAATAAATTCAGGGGTAGAGGGGTTTTTAGTAAAAGAAAATAATTTAAAAAACTAAAATAAAAATAAATATTCTCCACGATGTCTATGGATTCCACCATCTTCTAAATAGTCTTCCACTCATCCATAAAGAGGGACACACGTCCATAAACATGAAATAAAGTGATCCACAAGTGTGTGAATGAAAGAGGGCGCACATTAGTGAACAAAGAAGAAAACAAAAAAGACGAGGGCGCACATCAGTGGGGTTTAGGGTTTTTATCGATAACAATGTGATAGAGATGCTCATGGTAGGTATCAGATCAACAAATATCCATTGCATAAACCCTTGACTAACTAGCTACCTAAATGGGATTAGCCGGCATTACATCAAAGTCCGTGAAAATGGCGTCGCCTTCTAATAGGTAAACATGCGGAAAACAATTCTCAAAAACGCCCAAGAAATACTGAAAGAAGACCAAGATTTACACACTGAAACACTTGCTCCCCGGTCACAAGTTCAAATCACCTGCGGCTCATTCTATATCGAAGGAAGAAACTGTTGAAAAAGTGAAGAAACAACTGGAGAATTGCTACCTATTAGCAAGCATCAAATACACAAACCTGGCCACGAAACAACTTCAGGAACTTACAAAATCCCTTCTAGAGACCACCAAGTTGGTTGTGGCCAAGAATAAGCTTGTGGGTTGAGGGCACCCTATGGAAGGTTTTCAAGCCCTGCTTGAAAGGAATGAACACCTGGATGTTCGTTTATTATGAAGAAATCACGGTAGACCTGAAGTCTTATAGGAACTTTCAAAAGAAATAGAAACCTTGCTAGGGCAATTTTCGAAGCGAAGTTTTATGCTCCCCAAGAGTTTAAGGCCTTGGAAACCATTTCTACAAGCGCAGAAATTTATGCCAAGATCTTCAGCTCACTGCAAAAATCTTGTCATAGGAAATGCAAGTAATTCATAGAGGTTTTTAAAAGGAGAACATGTGCTTTCTTGTTTCAAAGTTGTAAGTACTCTAAAGTTCATTTTTTGGTCATGAAATTGAAGCAATATATAACATCTTTATTTTTAATAGATAAAAGTTTCAAATAGTATATGAAGCCTGAGAGAAATAGTATATGAAGCCTGAGAGGAAGTATAAACTACTGGTTTAAATAAACATAAAGCTTACCCAGAGCATGTTGCCAGTGATTTTGGAGCCCAACAGGAATCGACCATGGATCCTCCTTAGCTCCGTAGCTGGCAGCAGGCTCCTCTTAGGGTATGTCTGTTACGTTAGCAGTATTGGTATTAATAGGCAAGGAACTTTGTATAAAACTTGCAAACACACCAAAACGCCCCAATTAAGACACCAAACCGTACCAATTAATAGGTAGTTTGACTTCAAGGTGAAAGCTATAGGGCCGGCAGGGACTAATAAACATCATTGAATATAAGCTCTTGATTATAGTATTCTTATTGTGGACAAAAATTGAGAAGATATTTTTAACCTAACCTATCATATTATATATACTATGAACCTCTTCAATTTGATCCCGTCACAATTAATTTATTTCATCCCAAAAAAATCATCATTTAGTAAAATATTGCTTTTAGAGTTGCTCACATATTTGTGTAAAAATTGGACATGTCATATTATATAAGATACCTTGTCGTAAAAAAATGCCATACCTTGTCCGTAAAAAATGCGTTCTTGTTCACCCATGAAGCCAACTGTGAGCTAGCTTTTCATGCGTTTGCATCTGCAGAGCCGCTAGGTTCATCAGAGATATTTGGAAACATTCAGTAGCAGAATTTCTAGATATCCTACGATCTCGACTATAACAAATTGTCAAACTCTCATTTCTTGTTATCGTGGATCATTTCTCATCATGGTATCAGATTTTGGCCTATCGATTTCAGATTTCCGCCTATTGATTCTAGCTCTTTCGAATGAGAAATTTGGCATCGTTAAGAGCCTGTATCAGGAGTCTTGTGACCCCAAGGTGGACGAGTTCAAGGCCAATGATATCTCTAGCTTTTGGGGCTTGAAGTAATCATTCCTTCTGTTTTGGAAGCACTACCACTTTTGGTCAATCAGCGCCAAATGTTGTTTAGTCTTTCTGCAGTTGTGACTTTGATTGGTTTGGGGAGACCGTGGTTCAATTCCCCTTGTCAACAAAATATATGAAGTATAGAGTTTGTACTTTGGAGGTCATTGGCATTTTTGTTTGCCAATTTATTGTTATTTGCATAATTTGACAAAATATATGAAGTATAGAGTTTGTATTTGGAATTCATTGGCATTTTTGTTTTCCAATTTAATGTTATTGGCATAATTTTTTCCATAGCTCTTCAAAGAAGTTTTATTTTTTTGTATTATTTGAGGAATTAAGAAGAGCATTTCGCTCTCTTCCTAACTATTGGTTGCATGTCACATTTAATGCTTTTGTGACATTTTTGTTTTTTCCTCATGGGCTAGATAAATTATGAGAATTGATTCCCCATGCCTTTGTGACATTCTTGTTTTTTCCTCATGGGCTAGATAAATTATGAGAATTGATTCCCAAAATGGGTATCTAACATGGTCTTATTTGTGGAGACCCATATTGAGTATTGTTGTCCATGATGGTTATTTATGGTACTTCTCGTTCTACACCTTTGAGTAGTGGATTTTGTGCCACTCATGCACATAGTTTTAGGAGTGTAACCATGAATTTGTCTCCATGTACTGCCTTGTTTCGGAGTCTCTTGGATTTCGCCACTTTGGATTGTTTCTTGCTTAGGTTGTTTTGCATCTTTGTCGCCTTTAGCTCGTACTCCTTGCTTTATTCAACAATTGTGACATCCATTGCCATCATCTTTTCCACTCAGTTTAACATTGTGGGGGGATGTTGTGCAATGTTTTCTCACGTGATTTTTTACTCACCATATAGAGATAAAACATCTTTAGAGTGAGCCTTGTACACGACACTAATTCCTATATTGACTTGATGTTTACAGTGACTAGAGACCCATGCACTCCGGTGAGATCGATTAGCGTCCATAAGGACACTCAGCATATGATGTTTTCTCAGTTGAAAAAGAGTACCTGATCAGGATTTCTGAGTCATGACTCATTTTAGAAGACCGGTCTCTTTGCTTGAAAAGTTTGAATTTTATATTTATACATGGATCTTTGATAGTGTTGACAGCGTGGGGTAATTGGCCCTCCTTAGAGTTTTATCCATGCTTCATGTTAGGAGTTTTCATCCTCCATGGGCCTCATTGATATTTTGATGTATGATGGTGTTTTCTTTTGTTCTAAGTGCCCTTGCATTGTTTCCTCACAAGCACCTATTTTTCTAAAGCACTTATGTGGTGGTTGTCAATGTTTTCCATTCTTGTGTCTCTACAACAAATTATCTTCCGCTTCAAAATTCAACCACGATTCTTTGAGGTTACTTGGCCCTCTTCTTCAGAGATTGGTCATTCTTCTTGATTGGAGCTTTCAACCTCCACTCTTTCTTTTCAATGCATCTTTGTGGGATCTTCTCCAATTTTAGCTCCAATGTCATTTTCAACACTGGTATTTTTCTCTCTTTTGTAGAGGATCTTCCACCTACCGATTTTTCTCCTTTTCTCCATTTATGAGAGTTTTTACATGGTACCTTATCAGGCTTATGGGGGGATGTTGGTGTGTTTGTTAATCTCACATAGAGAGTTTGTTCCTTGTCTTTAGAAAGTTGTTGGAACTAGTTGGATGTGAGAGATTTACTCCAACTAGATGTTTACTATATGGGTGTGAGGTTGAGATATTTTCTCAACAGATAAATCAAGGTAGTTGTTCTATCTTGAGACAAAGATTATGTATTAATATGTACTCTATTTTCTTTGTTTAATAGAGAGCTCTAGCATCTTTTTGGTTTGTGCATAATAATACCTACTCTTACTTTTCTCAATAATAAATTGATAGTATATATATATATATATAGTACTCAGTCTAAATGTTCTAAGTTTTGGGTCAATTATGTTCAAAATGTGGCCATAAATTGTTAGAAGTATAGATTTAAGTGGTTGAGTCTATATAATCCGAGCATCGAGTTCTTTAGAATTGATGCCTTCAAAAATGCAATTTAGAGAATAAAAATGGGTGGTTTCACCCAGATTTTTATAGTCAATGTATTCAAAAATACAATTTAGACACGATAGAAATAGATGATTTCACCCAAATTTATATAAAGTAAAACTTTTAAACAATTCTTATATATAATGTGATTTGTCCATATCACTAGAAAGAATTTGTAGTCTCCACGGTTCTTGAAATGGGAGGAAAAACCTTGAAAAATAAAATGCACTGAAATATCAATGGTCTCTCAAAAAAATGTTGGGTTGGGAGTGACTACCCTTAATGGAAAAAAAAATAAAAACATAATGTGAAGGCTCAAATCTTGGGCTCTCATATAATATTATGTATCTTATCTAACAAAAACACGTATAACGAAGCAGAAAGATAAAAATCTAGGTGTTGTACCTATTTTTGAAACATTTTTTATTTTCCTTAATTACCCATAAAACATTTGTGTCATGGGAAATGAAGGTTGCAGTGAGAAAAGTCTATTAAGATGTATTGAAATAAAAATCTTATGTAATATATTGTCTTAATTTATTTGTAATTTTATGCTTAGTATCTAACGGTTTGTAACAAACCTCAGATTTCCTTAAAATAAAATAAAAATTCTTTGGTTTGTATCATAAGTAAGAATGGGTCTATTATCACAAGATTTGTTTCGTTTGTCCACCTCTTACTTTTAAGATTTATACGGAAATTTGTTTTCTTATAACTATAAATTATATCATTGAAATATACTTTTATTTTGAACTTTAAAATTTACTTTATTTTGAACTTTAACTAGGTATGAACTAACCAGCCAACATAACGCTCACAAACCTATTATGTGTAAATAAAAGGTTATTAAATTGAATGATTGGAGGTACTACATTGCCATAGTGTGTCCAGTACAAAATCCAAATTCTTCACGACTGGATACCTCAGCGCATTAGGTGACTAAATAAACACTCATTTATACTTATAGTTAGTATAGGGACCAAACCACTAATGGGTTACAAAGATATCATGTTGCATGAGTTTTTAATTAAAAAGGAGTGGTTTTGAATTTGATCCTAAACGATGAGGTTCTAAGGGTTTTATAACAATAAAGTATGTAGTTTCTATCAGCTAGACGCTTTGAATTCGACCCGACTACAGAGATGTAGACTTTTATTATCCATTTAATTTGATCTAACTGCAAAGATGTAGACCTCCATTATTTCATTTAATTCTTGGTAAGCATGGGGTATTATCTTATAATTTGAACCAATCATTGTTAGAAATTAATTAAACAACCAGTCGAGTAGTTGATAGAGATATGCTTGCAATAAATGCATCGATTGCACCGACTTCGATAAACTCTTGAAAGAACCAGAAATGTCTAGAAGAAGCAATTCCAGCCATTGATCTTGAAACTAATCAACGGTGGAGCTCATCTCACCACTGTATAAATACTCATGCCTCTAATGCAATAGACAAGTTGTTTTGTATGTTCTTCGTGTCTCTTTGTGTGTGAGTTCTCTGAATATGATTTGGTATCAGAGCCAAGAAAGCCGCGAGGGCCGTGTGAGGCGGAGAGGCCTAAGAATCGTGAGCACTATGAGGTGTGCCGACCTGTGTTAGAAAGCTGTGAGATCTCAGAGTTGTGAGGGCCGTAAGATCCAAAAGAGTGTTGAGAGCCGTCACCATTGTTTTATTAGGTGAGGATGAGAAGTGGTGGGAGCGAGTTTGATTCTCCCTTGTGCTTTGAGGAGGTTAAGCGATCTGCGTACTTGTTGAGTTGAGAAAGAACTGACTTGTGAAGAAATTATGTGGTGAACCTTGAAAAAATTAGGTGGTTGTTTGGTATTTCATCTCCTATTGCATGAATATTTCCATAAGGAATTGTTGGATCGGGGCTGCACACTAATCCGTAGAGGAGTTATATGGTAGTAAAGTGCATGTGAGAACCCATATGCATATTATTATTTTTTTTTTATGGCCCTGGTACTTTGGTTTGATTTGAGTAAAAGTTGAATTTGTCTTTTACTATGGATTTTGTGGTAATTTTTTGGAAAGAGAAAATAAAAGTGGTTGTGGTAATTTTGGAAGTCTTAAAGTAATTTTGTTTTATGGTGCTTGTAATTAGTATGGTTTTGGATTTAAGTGAATGGAAAGTTAATTTAACATATCATTTATTGAAGAATATATTGGTGGTAGTGTGTTAATCTAAAGGTGTGTTTATTTGTAAGGGTTCAACATGTTTATCTTGTGAAGATGAGATGATATTGTGATTGGGGTCACAATTTTAATTATTGATTGGTATAAAGTTTCTACATTGGGTTCTAAAAGGCCTAGATCATTTTAAAGTGATTTTAGTGTGTTTTAAAGATGACAAATATCATGGCGGATTCATATATAAATGAATCAAATAAGTTAGATGGGAAAATTATGTCAATTGGAAGTTTAGGTTGCAGACGTTGATGGAAGGACACAATGTTTGGTCGATTTCATGTGCAGACGAAGCAAAACCAGTAGCCACAACAGCCTCAGTTCAAGATTGTGAGCAACGAGAGACTAAAGCGAAGGTACTATTGAGGATGTCTGTCAAGGACAATATCATCCCACACATTATGGAATGAAAAACATCCCATGAAGCTTGGGAGACACTTAAAGGTTTATGGGGCAATGGGGCTAGGCAGAGTATTATTCTACTGAGAATGCTTTCAACTCCAATTAAAGATGGAGGAGAATAGAAATATCATTAACTTTCTTTCTAGAATCAAAGATTTGAAAGAATAAGCTAGGAGGAGATATTAGTGAAAAAAGATTTACATAAAATCTGACACAGTCCTTTTGTCACATTAAATTTCATGTTGGATGAATGTCAAATGTTCATTACTTGTCCCTGACTAGGAAAAAAAAGGCCCACTTTTGATGATATGGTCAATTGACTATTACGCGAGAGGAGAAGCGTAGAAAAGAATATCAATGGAGAGATACAATTGAATCAGGCATTGTTGGTGGTGGCGAAGGGAAACAACCCTACAAAGGGAAAGTCATGGAGGAGAAATAAAGAGGAAGAGACAGGCCCGCATTCAAAACCCCAGGATAATGGGGGCACCACTGAGCCTAAGCGCAAATGTGAAGAAGAATGAAGGATGCTACTACTATGGTAAGTTTGGGCATTATGCCAAAGATTGTAGGAGGAAGTTTAATGAGTCCAAATGTAACAAACATTCAGGAAATTTTGTTGATAAAGGTGCCACAGTATGTGATGATTTCAAAAATATCAAGTTGTTTGTTTATGATGCTACTTTATCATCACACAAGATAATGCTAATGCATGGTTTAATGATTCTAGTTCTTCAATTCATATGTCATGCAATAAGAATTGGTTTGATACATATCATGAAAACATTAATGATGTCCATAAGATCTATCTAGGAGATGATAGTTCACATGAAATTAAAGGGTATGGAGATGTATCTATGACTTTACCTACTAGTGAGGTGAAATAAATCCTTAATGCAATGTATGTGCCAGATTTACATAAAAATTTAATTTATGTATCTACCATTGCAGATCAAGATCTAAAGTTGAATTTGTTAAGTCACAATGTATGGTGAAGGACATATAGGATCACTATAAAATCATTGCAAGAGGATTTAGAGTTGGAGGACTATAAGCTTGATATTTAAGGAGGGATCATCAGGTGTTGGCATCCCACAACTATGTCAATGGAAAAGTTATGGCATAAAGGTATGGACACACAAACCATAATGAGTACTTTATGATGCTTGAGAAGAAAAGAAAATGGTAGAAGGTCTTCCAATGTTTAAAAGTGAACATGTTGAATGTGAATGATGTGGTACAAAACAGAAAGATTTTCTATGCACATAGATATGAAAACAAGACTATTGGTGCATACTTGTGTTTGTAGACCCATGCAAACTAGATCTCTTGGAGGAGAATATTATTTCCTTATCTTTATTGATGATAGAACTAGATACACTTGGGTCTATTTCATAAGAAATAAGTGATATCTTTGAATATTTTAAGAATTCAAGAATATGGTTGAAAAGAAAGTAGGAAGGAGCATCAAGATTCTTAGGTTAGATCAGGGAGGGGAGTATACATCAGGGGGCATTCATCGGGTATTGCAAAATAATGGGATTCAACAACAGTTTACTGTGCCACATACTCCTCAACAAAGTGGGTAGCAAAAAGAAAAAATATAACCTTGGCGTTGAGCGTGCTTTCACATGGCCAATTATGATAAAAAGTAAAAATCTTTCTAATGGTTTTTTTGGGCTGAAGCAATTAGTACTGCTTTGTATCTAAAGAATAGGAGTCCTACAAAAATTTTTGAGAACAAAACACCTTTGAAGATTTTTTATGGATTTGAATATAAACAGAAGTGATCACTTGAGAATATTTGGGAGTGAAGCATTTGCTCACATTCAAAAGAAGATAGAAAAGCTTTGATTGCAAAGGCAATCAAATGCATATTTGTTGGTTATTGTACAGAATATAAAACCTATAAGATGTTTGATCCTAACAATCATGGTGTTTGCAGTAGAGATGTGTTGTTTCATGAAAATCTGGGATGAAGTCGAAAGCATGATTATGATGTGGAATCTACCTAAAAGAAAATGAAAATGGTGAAAAGAAGATGAAGTCAAAGTGGAAGCTCCAAACATCGTAGATTCTATAAGTAGCTAGAGCACGCCTAGAATAGGTGAAGGAACTCCACAAAGAAGTGAAGAACTAGGGAGGTCAACAAGACAATCTAAGACCACGGTCAGGTATAGAGATTATGCCTTAATAACTCAAGCTATGAATGTGGTAGAACCTTTAGATTATGAGCAAGTTGAATACCACAAAGAATGGATGGATGCCATGAAGGAAGAATGTGACTCTATAATTAAAAATGAAACATGAGAATTGACGGAATTGCCTGAGAACAAAACCCCATAGGATCAAAATGGTTGTTCAAATTTAAATTTAATGTTGATGGTAGTATATACAAATACAAAGAAGCTAAGTTGGTTGCAAAAGGTTATTCACAAAAGGAAGGGATAGATTATGAAGACATTTTTTTTCGTTTAGCAAAAATGAATACTATTAGATTAATGATTGCATTGGCTATCAAGAACAATTGGCAGTTGCATAAGTTAGATGTCAAGTCATCATTTTTTGGATAGATTAAAAAAGTTATCTTGTGTTCAGCCGAGGAGAGTTTGTAAAGAAGAGGAAAATAACACATCTTGTATACAAGTTGAAAGCTTTATATGGACTTAACTGAGGCACCTAGGTCTTGGTATGAAAAAATTGATACATTTTTCTTTCAACAAGGCTTTATAAAAGTAAAAGTGATCCAAACCAGTATATCAAGAAAGATAGAAATGGTCAAATTGCTTTGATTTCTCTATGTGTGGATGATCTTATCATAACATGAAGTGCTACTTGGGATGATTGAGAGATCAAAATAAAGTTGTCACAGCAGTTTGAAATGAAGGATCTTGAACATTTACATTACTATTTAGGTCTTGAGGTATGGAGAGAAAATGGTAAGACCTTAATCACACACAGCAAATATACAAAGGAGGTACTCACAAGGTTTAATATGAACACATGTAAGCCAATATCTACTCCATTAGAACAAATGTTAAACAGCCAATAATGGTAGAGCTCAAAAAGAAGTGGATGGTACAGCATCGACATATGGTGGGTATTCTAAATTATCTCACCACAACCGGGACAGATATTGCATATTCAATTAGCATTCTTAGCCAATTTATGGCTAATCCCCATGAGAATCATTGGAAAGATGCAAAGAGAGTCATTCGATATTTGAAATGGACTATTGATTTTGGTATACCGTAGTTTTGATGTTAAGTTGTGAGGTTTCTCGATTCATTAGGAGATCTAGATGACATGAATTCTACTACAGGATATGCATTCAATATTGGATCGGGGATCGTAATCATCACGGAATGATGAAAGTAACCAATTTGTTTCTTTGTCATCTAAGCTGAGTACAATCATTATGCAGCATGCACATGCAACAAAATTTTGGCTAAGAGGATACTTGAGATGTTGGAAAAACAAAAAAGTACCATGATATCAATCGGCAAACTTGAGTTCGTCAGGCAACCAAGTGCTGATGTATCATGCTAGGTCAAAGCATGTCGAGACACGCTATCATTTTGTAAGAGAAAAAGTACATTCAAATGAAATTGATGTATTGTATTGCAACACAAATGATAATGTTTTGCAGATATATTTACAAAACCTCTTCATAGAGAAGCAAGTTTGCCGTATGTAGAGATAAAATAGGTGTTGTAAAGATTGTTTAATTAAAGAGTGTTGAGAAATTGAATTAATAGCAGGTCCGATAATTGATAAGTAAGCTTGCAATGAAATGCACCAAGCTTGCACCCCTTGATTAAACTCTTGAAAGAACCAAAAACATCTAGAAGAAGCAATTCCAGCCATTGATCTTGAAACTAATCATCGGTGGAGCTCATCTCACCACTATATAAATACTCATGCCTTTAATGCAATAGACAAGCTATTTTGTATATTCTTCGTGTCTCTTTGTGTGTTAGTTCTCTGATTATCATGCTTACATGCACTCTATAACATTACAGGATGCCCAGGCACTCCCATGAATGCTCTCTTTAGCAGTTGAGGGCTCAGGATTTTCTGAGTCAGGACCATTGTAAGATCACCCTAAGCGATTCCACCATGAAGATTTACCCATGCAAAATTCGTTGTTCACTTCAAGTAACTTCACTCGGTTAGGAGGATACCATGCCCTGAAATTTTGAACTTCTTTTGAACTCTCTTCCTGTCACTATGACCAAATGCGGATTTGTACGGTCATATTCTCATTCAAAAAGTATACAACATGTAATAATATGGTTTTTCTTTCATGAAACAGATGTTTTACAATGTTCTGGTTCTTTCCAAATATCGGGATCCTTCACGTATCTTTCCTCTGAATTTATTTAAATATCGGGATCCTTCACGTATCTTTCCTCTGAATTTATTTTTATTATTTTTCCTTGCTTGCTTCCTAGAACTTCCTGTAATTTTTCTATGAAAGTTTACTATCAAAATTAGGGATATTTTACAAGAAATTAGAAATGGATTCATGATCTTCCTTCATCTAAACAAATTAAACATTCCATCTTATTACTGGTATGGACGACAACAATAACTAGATTTAGTCTTGTTTGTTAGTTGTTTATAGCCCTCTAAGGGCGTCAAACTGTACAGTATGTAAACTAACACCAAAATCTACAAAATTAATTAAATTGTCACCCAAATATGGTATGTGAAAAGAAATAGGCCACGATTTCGTTATTACGGACCTTCTTCTGTTACCTTAGGTTTCAACTTATGTTAAAGTATTTTCTTTCTAAGTGACAGACGGATGACTTATAGCAACTGTAGCTTTGTTCTAACCCGTCATCCTTTTTCCTTCTGTCTATTTGGCAGTAAAAAATAATTCCTAATATCCAAGGAAACAACCGATAATTTCACTAATCAGAGTTTCAAATTATGGTTGGGAACGTCTTGGGGTAGTCTTTATAGTTTATCAGTACAGATTTGAGTCTTCAATATTCCTACTGGTTATATCCTAGTCTTTAAACGATCTACACCTTTGTTTATAGCACTAGAATATTTGTGTGTAATCCTACTATAACCAGAGGTATAGGTTCTTGATTCTCGTCTTAGAAGAAAGGATATACTATGTGTATTGTCTTGGTTACCTATAAAATCTAGATGTTCTTCGCGCTAAAATTAATCTTTTACTCTATAATTTCATCTCTCTGTATTTTTTATTTATGCTTCATGAAGTTTATTTAGAAATATTTGGATATTGTTTTGATGAGTTATGAGTTATGTTTTTCAACAAACATTTGGATGTCATAAATTTTCTTTAGAAAACCTATCTATGAGATAATATGGATCTGTGTTCACACACATATATATTATATTCACCATGTATCTGTGTCCTATTTACCAGATGATGCATATGTATAAACATATGCCTAAAAGTACTGAAATGTTTTTTTGTTACCAGAGGATGAATTTCTTATATATTCAGTCTAATATGTTAATATACATAAATGTGTTGTAGCACTTTTCCCTTTACTAGAATACGAAGTTTCATTATTGCATTTTTGAAAAAACATAACCTTAATAACCTTTGAATAATCTATACAAAAGGTAGAAAAATAACTTATGTATTTGATTATTTCTGTAATAATCAAGAGTTGCATTTGATATAACATACATATTTTTAACGATCATCTAAGAACAAATAGTAGAACATATAATCAAGTAAATAGGGTTATCTTGTTCTTATGGCATTCATGTAACTTAATACCAGAAAAGAAAATTATATACAGATTAACTCCTCATTGTATGTTTCTGTAATTTTGCAGAATTTTCCCATTTGTCTATTTTAGGAGCTCATATTTATTCAACAGAAAACATAATTTATGCATTTCTATAAAAACTAACAATATATTCATTTCCACATTTAAATCATAAATTCTTCCAGATATTCCATGAATTATGGCAGTAACTATTTAACTTCTATAATGAACGTACTACTATGTAACTCCGATTTTGTAGCTAACAAACAATTCAATAATCCAACACGAGAGGTTAAATAAAATAAATATATGAAACAATCAAGCTCAAAACAAATGAAACAACCACGTTCTACCCAACCATAGATACATTACTTTTCCTTATCACCCCCTAGCTCGAACATGACTCCATAAGAGAAAATTGAGCTTCACTCTTTATCCATTGTCTTTTGTACAGTTCAAAAAATAATTTGCCTAACACCATTTGTGCTCACTCGGTAATATTCATTTCCACGACATACTAAGCAGTATCTTGCCTCCCACATATGTTGTATATATTCCATTTCTCTTTGCCTAGGACTTTTTCCATCCATTTCCCTCATTGAAAATTCACATCTTTACAAATCCCTGATTTTTAGAGGCTTCCAGTGACAAAAATCCACACTTGTAAAAATCATCTTTGATTTAACTCAAACATGTTCCCCACTCATGGATTCATAGTCATCTACTTTTAACGTTGTTCCACCTTTTTCCATCATTAAATATATTAAAAATATTTGTCTCATACATCTATCCATCAAAAGAGGATAGTTGGGAAGTCAAACTCTTGCTTAACAATAAAAAATATAGTCATTACATGCCTTAATAATATCAAGTATGAATTTCCATAAATGGAAATTTATTTTTCAAAGAAATAACATTAAATAAAATGTTTTAATTCTTGAGGATGTCACATCCTCTCCCCCTTAAGTATAACACTGTCCTCAGTGTTAGTCTTTCCCTTAGTTCATCACTTGGAACTGAGTTGGATAAGATTTCATCATTGCATCTTCCAACTCCCAAGTAGCCTCCTCAGGGATAAAGCGCTTCCATTTCACTTTTACCTGGGCGATGGCTTTGTTCTGAAGTACTATTTATTTCTTGTCCAGAATTCATAGAGGGTATGCTTGGAACCTTCCTTCTAGTTCCACCTGCACCATGTTTCAATCAATGATGTGAGTAAGATCATGAATATATCTTTTTAATAATGAAACATGAAAACATTATGAATTTTTAAATTAGCAGGGAGTACTAGTTAGTATGTCACTAGTCCAATTCAAGTTAAGATTTTGAATGAAACGCAAAACCTTGGTGCCAACTTGGAACAGTTCCCTAGATTTAATGAGATTCTTCTTGATTTGAATTTAAGGTATACATGTTCTCCAACGTTAAATTCATGATGTCATATTTTCATATTTGCATAGCTTTTCTGTCGATCTTGTGCAACCTTTAAATTATGTTGTACCATTTTTACCATATGTTCCATTTCTTGGAGCATTTATCGTCCAACCATGATTCTGTCAACTGGCTTATCCCAACTAATCAGAGTTGTGCATTTTCTGCCATATAAAACTTCTAAGGGACTCATTTTTGTTGACGCTTGACAACCGTTATTGTATGTGAATTCGACTGAGTGTAGATATTCTTCCCACTTATTTGGTTTTTGTTCTTACGTACATTTGTAACATATCTTCAATGATCTAATTTGTATGTTATGTTTGTCCATTCGTTTGTGGATAATACCTTGTATTGAAATTCAACTTAGTTTTCAGACCTGCAAACAATTATTTCCAAAACTTTGAGGTAAATTTAATATCTCTATCTGAAATCACCATTTTAGGAACCCCATGTAGTCTAAATATCTCTTTCATAAAAAAATTAGCGATATTAATTGCTTTGTAGGTATATTTCACAAGTATGAAGTGTACAGACTTACTCAATTTATCAATTAATACCATGATTGAATCATTTTGTCATTGAGTCTTAGGAAAACTTGTAATGAATTCCATTGAAATAATTTCTCATTTCCATTCTGGTATATGTAGAGGTTGTAAAATACATGTTGGATGTCGATGTTCATATTTTACCTATTGACAATCTAAGCATTTAAATAAATATTTAGTTGTTTCATATTTCATACTAGACCAATAAAACTATTTTCTTAGGGTTGTTATCATTTTTTGATACTCTGAATAACCAGAATAGGGATTTTTATGCAACTCATTCAGGATTATCAACTTCAAATCAGAAAAATTTGGTATATATAACTTGTTTTTGAACCTTAATAGTCCATTTTTGTTGATACCAAAAAATGTACTATTCACATTCCCTTCATTTTTCTGCGACTAATCTATTGTTTTCATGTATTCTGCATCATTTCTACTTGAAGATTTAATTTTTTCTTCAATATCATTTTTTATTTGCTGATAATAACATCATATATTTCATTAGTTATTTGACTTAGTGCATCTGGGACTTTATTTTCCTTTCCTTTGATGTGTCGTACTTCGAAATCGAACTCACTTATGAAGGATAACCACCTTGTCTTCCATGCATTGAGATCTTGTTGACTAAATAGATGTTTCACACCGTTGTTATCTGATAATAATAGAAATTTTCTTCCCATTAAATAATGATGCCACATTTTCAATGCATGAATTATAGCCACTAATTTTGGATCATGAGTTACATAGTTTCCTTCATGTTCTTTTAATTTGCGATATTTGTAACAAATTACGTGTCCATATTATGACAATACTCCACCTAATTCTTCTTTACTTGCATCTACACAAACTGTAAAATCTTTATAAGGGTCAGCTACTTTAAGGATTGGTGTTGTAGTTAGTAAACCTTTTAATTTATCAAAATTGTCCTGCCATTTTTTAGACCAAATAAATTGTGTTCCTTTTTTCTGCAATGATGTAATAGGATAGGAAATTTTGGAAAATCCTTCGATAAACCTATGGTAATAACCAATGATCCCCATGAACGATCATATGCCTGATACGTCTTTAGGTATAGGTCATTCCATAATTGTTTTAATTTTTTCAGGGTCTACTACAATGCCATCTTTTGATATCACATGTCCTAGATATTGTATCTTTCTTTGATGGAAATCGCATTTATCGAACTTAGCATATAATTTATTCTCTCTTAGAGTCTGAAATACTATTTTCAAGTGTTGTTCGTGTTCTTATTCAGACTTTGAATAAATCAATATATCATCAGTAAAGATCATACAAATTTATCCAAGTATTGGTTGAATATATTGTTCATCATACACATAAAATTTGTCGATGTGTTAGTAAGTCCAAAAGGGATTACTACAAGTTCATAATGTCCATAATGTGTTTCAAATGCTATTTTATTTATGTATTCATCTTGTATTATGATTTGATGGTAACAAGATCTTAAATCCAGTTTAGAGAATATTTTTTCTCCTCCAACCTGATCAAATAAATCGTTAATTCGAGGTAGAGGGTACTTGTGTTTAATCGTCATTTTATTCAATTGATGATATTCAATACATAATCTTAGTGTTCCATCTTTATTTTTTACAAATAATATTGTTGCTCCCCATGGAGAGACACTTGGTCTGGTGTATCACTTATCTAACGGTTCATGTAGTTGAATTTTTAATTATGTTAACTCAGTGACACTCATCTTGTAAGGTTTTTTTGACACCAATACGGATCCAGGTAGTAGATCAATAGAGAAATCTATTTCCTTGGAGGTAATTAAGGTATTTCTTCTACAAATACATCCTTAAATCCATGAAGAACCGCAAATTCTTCTAAACATGGTTTGATTTCTTTCACTAGCAGATTTTCACTTGGATAGCATATTTTTGCATCCTTTACTAATGCACTTTTTAAATTGCATTGTTGATATTTGTCTAACAGAAATTGGTTTACTAAAATAGATTGGAAACTAATCTAGAGCATACTACTAATCTAATTTTAATCTTGAAACTAAAAGAGAAAAGAAATGAATGTAAATGATAATGTTTTAACTTAAATGAGAAAATCATTTAAGATTAAATGTTAAACTAAATCAAAACAACAAAAGAAACTCACTAACCTATTATTGGCTAGTATTTAAAGAGAACTTTTGATTGTTCCTTCATGTATAAAGCTACTCCAACAACCTGTATGTCAAGAGAAATCTATGGAAGAAGGTTGTGAAATACTAAGACTATGAAAGTGCCCGAAGAAAGTCACTTCAACTCACAATTAAAATCTCATTTATGATTCAGAAAGAAAAATTGTTTAATCTAATCCTTTATGAAGATATAATAAACCATTTGTCAAGAAGAAAATAATTTCAATTGAAAAATTAAGTCATTGCAAGTTCAAAGTATACGAATAAAATCAATATAATTTAATACTTGCATCAAAATGATACAATCACAAGGATCTTAATAATTATTGAAACAATAGACTGTAGAAAATTAATTAGAGCAATTTAACAATGTGTTGTCAAAATCGACAAAAGCTTAGTTTCAATCAATACACTATTAACGCTAGAAGAACATGAATCAAAGTAATAGATATTATAATGAAATCAAAACCATTTCACTCATAGGACAAAATCCATCAAGCAATATGGAGTTTCATATTCTTCTTTGAAAATATACACTGGTCCATTATCCCAAAATTCCAATCATGTTTGTGACTCTAAAATGCATGAGTATTTAAATAGTAGTATGGATCAATCCTCATATCAACATGATAGAGGTGAATCCTTCAAAAACAGGATGTTTTGAATAGTATATCCTAACCTCTACTTAAAATAGAGAATTCTGAAAATAAAAGAGCAAGTCGTTTCAATAACTTTGACAAAGTTGGTTGATATAACCACAAGGATTCTAATTGATCGCTCCATAACTAATTATACACTATTTTAGGACGAAATGAAATATTGATAGAACAAAAATGTATTCAACATTGTTGATCATGATCCCTTTTGATCCTTCCAAGACCTATAAATAATTAAAAAAAAAAGATTAATTAAAATCAATACAAAACTAATTAAAGACAAGCTACAGAATCTCAGATTATGTAGCTTGTCTAAAAAAAATGACAAAACCAAATCAAATCGAAACAAACAAAACTAATTACAAAATTAGAATTGAATTTACCAGAAATCACGCATTTGAAATTGAAGATTAGTAGAAGGTGGATTCCATAACAATATTGACATTGGTGGATTTTTTAACAATGGTGTTTTGAGAATTATTGGATATTTTATTTTCATGAGAAGAACTTTGTTCCCATTTAGACAGTGATTACAAATTTTCCTTCCTCAACTCACTGATTTTCCTTTTTGCTTGTTCTAGACACATCTGAAGGTAAGGAACAACTGGATAATACCTCTCAGCCCGTAACTGGAAGCCATTACAATTCCCATGATCTAAATTCATTTTAGGGGGGGGAGTTACTCCTTAGAGCATGACCAATACATGACAGGATTTCAAATCCATAGAGAAAAGGGGGGGAGTTACCAATGAAGTCAAAAGGAACTTGCATGTTGGGCTTCGATTTTTCATCCTGTTTTTTCATGAGAATTTCATGATATTCAATAGCTATTGATTCCTTTGAGGCTACCCTATGGTCGGATTCATTCATGAGTATTATAGATAGTCTTTGGCCAAACCTCTTGTTATTAGAATCAATTTATTCCTTATTCTGGACCTGATATTTTGGTAGATCAACATGTAAATCATTCTTTGAATGGATTGATTGCTTGTCTTGTTGGGGTCATTCCAGGTGTTTATTCTTTAATTGATTCAAGATTGATTCTAGAGATTGAGTCTGTACTAGTTTTTCCTTAACCTTGCTGCGAGTAACATGAGGAACAATAATGATAGTTTCATCATGGATTGACCACTTGATAATAGGGGAGTGAGGATCAAGGTTAAATCAGACCTCTGACTCAATCTTTTCAATATCCTAAGACATATAAGATTGCTCTGCAATGTTGAACTATTTCCTAAACCTCAATGGAAATTCTGAGAAGATCTTATTTAAAAAAAAAGGTCATATCTCTCAGATCTTTGCATTGTCATATCTCTCATATATTTGTGTTTTTTAGGAAACTGTTCGTGTGAGAGATAAATGGGTTCATTTCGGAGATGGGTTTTTTACGGTTTTGTCAAATTATTTGTCGTTTGGTCAGAATCCATCCCGTAAAATTATCTTTGTTATTCCATTACAGGTAAGAAAAAACTTGAGAGTCGTCGAGTTCTTCCCTTACTATAGGGACCATGAAATTTATAGCTATATTAATGGATAGTATAATTTGAAAGGAGAACATAATATTGATGTGGGAGAGAATACATATGAGACAAAACACAACAGAATCATTAAAACCAAATAAAAGAAAGCCGACATACTTGATCACAACAATAGTGGCTTAAGAACTCGAAGCATAAAGGACGATATGAACCAATTAACCACTTGATACTTTGATTATATCTAGGGTTTCTTTCATGAAGGAGAACATAGGGATTTATGGTTGAATGACCCATGTTTTCCTTGTAATTTTCCGCGAACCACTGACCCCAAATCATGGGCAAAGACATGATCATAGTAATGATCAAAGGATTTTAATTATGATTACTTCGGAGGGGAAGGATAAAATTGAATTTTCGAGAATAGAGTATACACGATGCATAACCCATAACCTAAGATAACACTATCATAAACCAAGAATTAGGATTGACCCTTTTAACATGGTCTATATAACAATTGTATTTACTAAGGTTTGTGTTAACTTCTTCCTTGTTATGACAAGGGTTTTGACATGATAAACCTTGTAAATAATAAAAGGAGTTATAAGGTTAAAATTTCTCTTATCAAACAAGATTATATTTAGGGACTTACAATATTAACATAAGTTGTGAATCTAAGTTAGATCCACACTAGGAAATAATGGAAGTCATTGTAACATTGTAGTATCATTTTCAAATGAAGTTAGGAATAGAAGAAGCTAATTGAAAAAGGTCGATTGGAGAACCATAATTGTGAAATACATCATATAAAATCCACCAAAAGAATTTATGAAAAGAATCCTTAGTTTCATGCTTATCAGTCATGAAATTAAGCACGGTATAATAACACAAAAGAAAGAAAGTGAAATGATAAATGTTTATACAAACCAATAAAAATTTATAAAGAGTCTATCAATCCGATGAAGATAACATACTAGACAACGAGCAATTTTATAGATAACTCTGCATTGCAAGGTAAAATAATAGGGTGTTAGTTGGGGGAGCCAACATTCAGTACAACTTTGTTCTTTTCTAACCAATCCATTCTGATAAGTATGTCATATGATCCTAAAGGTAAAACAATCAAGTTTATATTTGTATCATGACCACTTATATTCAGCTCACAATCAGGAATGGGTTATGTTACCTTTCTTTTTGTGCATGTTGCTAACTGTAATAACCAAGACTTATTATGTGTTAATTTCTTCATCTTTTTTGAATCTACCAAAGTCGGGGTAACATAATTTAAACTAGCTCTTGGGTCAATTAAAATAGATACTTTGTTGTTATGAATTTTACCTTCAATTTCCACAATAGTAGATAGATGATCTTCTTGCCTGCCATCCAAAGTTGCAATGATTCTATGAATACTTTTGTCAATATCTCCAACTAT
>SNQJ01S0161321.1:13252-24793 GCA_010110895.2 Picea sitchensis | reverse complement strand
ACCTTACCGGTATTAATATCAGGCTTCCTATTATGAAGCTTCACAATGCATTAACCTCATGCACTCAAGTACAATTGAACACAACTAAGTATTCATCATACTGGTTCATGCCTTCTCCTCACATGACCACCGACGGTGACCACGATCCGAACTAAAAGGATCTTCGCATTTCACGATTTCGGGATTTTTATTGCAAGGAACTCTGGTTCCTCGATTCCTCGAAACCCGATAGGCCGAAATGACGACCTCTGAAATGTCGAAATGCCGATCCCCATCTTTCTCCTCCAAGGAGGTGTCTCCCCGACTCGTCACATTTTGCGACTTCGGAATTCCTGATGTCAAGCGTTCCGACTTTCTGTCTGCGGATTCTTGAAATACCAATTGCCAATATACCGATACGACCGCAACCCCACTCCTCTTTATGTCACAATGTTGCGACTTCGGGGTTTTCATCCCCGAGAGTCCGGATTCCTCGTCTCCAGGATTTTCGAAATGTCGAATCCCGGCATGCCGAAATGTCGGCTTCCTATCGCGTCCCTTCAACGCCTTCAAGATTTCACGTTTCACGATCCCACGATGCAAGGGTTGCCCGATCCTTGCTCCTTTGACTTCCCGGTACCAGAAATACTGGCGTGCTTCTATTGAGAGATCAATGACCATGATCCAATCCACATCCTACAACCCTGATCCTTTTTTCGACGTTTTTTTTGGGGGGGATCAAGAGTTCCAAACTCTTTCCCTTCACATCCCTAGTACTAGGAGTGCCGAAATGGCTCCCTTCGGGGATTTTTCCGAAACCTCAATCCTCCACCGCTTGTCCTCTAGCGATGAATGGTCCCGACGCTTTCATGACCTCTAGTCTCCCAAACTCTTACCTCTCGGACTCTCGATATCCGAAATTGCAAAATTCTCTCTGGACGATCAATGGTCCAGATCGCTCCTTGATCAAGGGCTATGATATTTTTGCGAATTTCTCATTGCTTATCCCAAATCCTTTGGTTTTGTGAAATTCCAGTGTCTCCTCACAACTAACCAGTGCGCTACTTCTCCAAGATAGAACAACTTGAAACATTTCGGTTCTTTCTGAATGGATCTTGACTCTCGATCCTATCCAATCTTCAAAACTCTTTTCTAAAGGATTTCTCCCGCTATCTCTTCTGAGATTTTAAGTTACTTACATGACTAATCTCATAGTCATAACTCATACAGATGTTACCCTCTCTTTATAGGAACAACCAACAAGGGTCACTCTTGGGAATTAGCAACAGTCCCAAATAACTCCTCTTAATCTTGCTCAAACAGATTATCCTTGTTGTCGATCCTAACCATTATAGGTTAGGTAATTTGACCCTACATATTTTCATCAGTCCTCTCAATCATGAGGAGTTATATGCTCAGGGTTTAGTCTTTTAATAATGCAGTAATTATAACTCTCTAAGGATCCTACCAATCCTTACCAGATTTCCCAAATCATGAAGGAGTTCTTCATTTGGATCTTAATTCTTACCTAACCAGCCATGTCAATTGCTAGAGACTCTACCTGCTTTAGTAGGTAGCCATCATCACACTATAACATAACAACTCAGTTCATGTCCCTTTTCTGGCTAGTGCAGCTTTATAGCACAATTTATTCCACCTCTGTTAATCACACTCAGGTCTTATCAGTAATACTGATCAGTGCATTCCTACTCCTATAAGAGTAGTTATTATTTTGACAAAGGAACAATATAATTCCTTTGCTAGAATTCAACAAGAAATCCCAAAATTACAGGTTCAATCTGTAGCCCTTCTCCTCAAGGAGTAAATTCAAATAACAACATCTCCTTACGCTACTCGTACATGATCCCAAGAAGGCCAAGTGTTCTAACCATGCTCTGATACCAATTTGTCACATACCCACTACGGCATAATAAATTTTTCGCTTTTCCTCAAAGGATAGAATCCCCGAATTCCTACGGGGGCCTAGTGCAAGATAACTCTCCCCTTATCCACCTCCATGTGATCGTTGGTTATGACCACAGGCCAAGCCAAGAGGCACCTTTCACATTTCGTGACTCAGCGATGCAAGAGAGTCAAGTCTTTCGACTCTTCAAACCCTGAAATGTCGAAATGTCGAACCCCAAAAGTGCTGGTGAGTGACAAGCTCCCCGCTTGGGTCTTGTCCACGTGACCCTGTTTCGTGACCACACGCTAAATTGACAAAGCACTTACCGACTTTTCGTGATTCAGGGAATCACGATGCAATGTCTCTTCCTCTCCCTTTAAAATCCCTGAAACTTCGAAATATCTCTGCTGAGGGATCAACGGTCCATGTCCCTCTTGGACCAATGGCTACGATCCAACTAGATCGACGACCCACATCCTTTCAGAGTTTCGGAATTCACGACTTCGCGATTCCGTTACAAACAATGCTTATCCACAATTTCACACACCCGCTCCAACAGTACGTCGTGTTTCGCGACTTCGGGAGTTTCAATGCAAAGCGCCCTAGTTCCTTGTCCTCGGAACCTCCAAAATCCCAAACCCTGGTATGACGAAACCTGTCCCTTTTATGTGAACCGACACTACTCCTCTAAACGTTTTTGGGATTTCGCGTTTTAGGATTTTGCGAATCCTGTTGCTCCATTTCCTTGTCCTCTCGTACTCCCGGTATCCGAAGTACCGAAATACTGAATCCCAAAATTCTGGTCCTCCTTATCCTGAGCGAGATCAACGACTCAAAGTCTCCCCTGATCCAACGGCTTAGATTCCTTTGGGGTTTTATGGGTCATGAGTTCAGAACCCTTACCTCTTGTTTTCCCGAAAACCGAATTACCAAAATCTCCTTTCGTGGATTTCCCCGAAACCTCCACCGCGTGCACCTTTCGGGACTTCAGGATTTGCGATTTTGCGTATCCACTGTGACCAAACTCTTGGTCCTTCAACCTTTCAGTATCCGAAACCACGATGAGTTCGGATCTCTGCCATGTTTCCTTTGAAATGGATGGTCCCGATGCTTTCGCTGTTTCATGTACCGGGAGTTTGAAACTCTCGGTACCCAGACCACAACCTCCTCTACATCCCAAACTCTGAATAGCCGAAATACCGAAATCCGATGGCTCCACTCCTGTATCAGGATTTCGCAAACCGGGAGTTCGCGATGCAACGACTCCATGATTTTAGTCCTTCATCCTTCCGGTATCTGAAACCCTGATGATTTCAGATATCTATCACGTGTCCTCTGAAATGGACGGTCCTGATCTTTTCGGGACTTTGACGAGTCCTCACCTTTGTGTATGCAAGGCTTAAACCTCGTGAAACTTCTCCTAGATTTGATGGCTATCGACTATCCACGTGAGATATGACAGTAGCTGTAGCTCCTCCCTGAGCTCATGCTTTCTTCCTTTTTCCTTGGAAGATTTCAAAGTCTCAAAGGTCCCAGCCTTCGATCTTCTACTGTAAGCCAGCCATTGGGTCTCGTCAGCACTTACGAAAAGTGTTGTCTCTCTCGAGATTTCTCAACCATGAAGGAATTAAGATCTTTGCGCTCTTTCTCCTAGGCTTGAATCTTAGAAGAGTCTTCCGCACACCCCTAACACTGATTCATCAAGTCTAGGACTTGAGTGAGTCTTGGTCTCTACTTGCCTCGTAGGGAGCCTGTGCATAACTACACTACCTCTCCTGATCTTAATAGAATTCATCCTCTAAGGGACTCTAGATGACTAGGAAGGTTGGCATGTGTACATGAGACTATGCCTAAGGTCAACGAACTCACAGTTCGTGGCTCTAACCCAAGACGCCACAAGACACAAGCATTTACGAGTACCAATCATGTCCTATCCATATAATCTCTTACTGACCTAATCATACAGTCAAGCAGTAAGGAAAGAGACACAGTATATCCATTCAGAAATCAAGCACAATTCTTGAAACATACACAGTATAACCAAAATGCATGCCCAGTTACAACTAAATTACACAGAGTAAGGAAATGCTTATCTATTACAGGTTTCCACCAACCAACTGACTGTGGGTGTTCGTCCTTCCACCTGACCATAGGCATAGAGGCATTCATTCTTAGCACTCTGGCCACCCCCGTGCCAAGCCATGATATCACCAGGGAATTCTTACAGTTCTCGAGGGTTCTCTCTCCATTTCAGCTTCTGTTCGAGTCCTTTTTTCTGCAACTCGGAGATTTCTCACTCAGTTGTGGCCTCGACGAGGTTTCTCAGATGCTCTTCGGCATCAAGCTCATGGACTTCTGTTTATGATTCCTTGGAGAGCTTTGCGCTTCTCCCTTGTGAGCTTCCGCCCTCATCTGGTGTCCGCCCTTTCCTGTGTGTGTGTCCCTCTTACTTGGGAAGGTTTTTGCCGACCTATCTGGTTCCTTCTGTCAGAAGGAAGCTCAGGTCTGCAAGTCCCTGTGGTACTTCAGACTGACAACCCATGTTTCCATTCATGGGGTGGTTGGTGATTCAACCACCGGTCCTCTCTTCATTGACTGATTTTCTTTCCTTGGGATTCGAAGGAGGCTTGTCATCCTTATCAAGGGAGATTTGTTATTTGATACATGAACCCTCTCTTATAGTTTTCACATTCTTCCTCTAGTGATATCATGGCCAGTACTTTCAAGGCTTCACCCCCACAATCAGTTATTGGCAACTCAAACAATAATACATTTACATTTTCCTCATGCATTAGCATGGTAATTCCTATTCTATGATTAATTACAAATTGGGGGAAATAGGGTGTTACAGCTAGTCCAATGATACTAGTCTCCCTATGAGGATATTAGCACCCTATGATATGGGATAAATAAATCAATCTCTAGATTTGTCAATTTAGTAAGACAAGTATTAAATGTCAATATCGAATAACGTTACCTAGGTTCATATATGCAAAATTCAATATGAGGTAAACATTTGGATGAATAAAAAAGTACACAATATATAGAAGTTTGTTGACAAAAAGATATTTTCTTTTGAAGGATAGGCTCTTCAAAATATATGTAATAATGACATAATAGGAAACTCATGGATTAGTTGAAATTTTTTACTTCAAGTACATGATATACCAAGATTTTGTTCTCATATAAACACTTCAACATATGAAATTGAAAACACTAGAATCTATTGTTATGAGAATTCATTATCAAAATGTAATTGTTGTAAGATTTTAGATTACATGGGCATTCAAGAAAGGGATTATATTGGGGAAAACACATCAATAATACACACATAACTCAATAGAGAAGATATATTTTAGGAAAGGTTAACCAACCAAGTTCATATCCATTCTTCAAGATTATTTATACATTAGGAATATGGTTGGAGCAGTTGTATCAAATCCAACTAATAATTCGTTAAGCTCTCTTTATACATTTATCCTTTACTTGGATTTGCTTACTTTATTACATATATTCATATATCCTATTATGTCTAATTTATGATGACTATTACAAGGGCCTAAAAGGCCTCCTAACATCTCCCCCACCCTCAAGTCCTTGCTTGTCCCATGCAAGTGTGTAGAAACATCCTGGGTCTCTATTCCTACAAAAGTATCCTCATTGTGCATCAACCGTGCATACCGGTCTACATAGGAAATCAATCACAATAACCACTAGTTGTATACGAAGATACACATATACAAGGTTTATTGTGACTTGTTACTCAAATGGAATGGATGACTACATATCGCATGTCCCAACTCCTGAATCTCTGTGTTGTCAACATTCTCTTCTACTCGAATGATGCTCATGCCGCCTCTACCAACTGCAAGCTTTCAATGCTCACATTAAACATTGGGGATACTCCTCCTACATCTAGTTGGTCAATGTGAATCTCAAAGTGGTCAAGAACTCTAGTGATATGTCATTCCTAAGGTTCTTTTCTATTTGACTAGGGTCTGTAACATTAGTCAATTGTACCATTTCTCTTCTTTCGTGGTCACAACTGAGGGAATTGTTATGCAACTCTTATACTAGGGGTCTCAATCACTTCAATTGTTCTTGTTTCATCATATTTTCCTTTAATTTCTTGTGTGTGTATTCCATCTAATGTATCTTTCTTAAATGTCTTCTTCTCTTGTAACAAGAATATCAAAAGTAATACTTTATGAAAGTGCTCTGCTCAATAAATTACTGCAAAAGTTTCTCAATT
Source organism: Picea sitchensis (assembly GCA_010110895.2). Lineage (NCBI taxonomy): Eukaryota > Viridiplantae > Streptophyta > Pinopsida > Pinales > Pinaceae > Picea > Picea sitchensis. The sequence continues at coordinate 18,656 of SNQJ01S0161321.1, read as the reverse complement.
AGTGTTGAATATTTCGATCAATTGCTCCAATGTTTGTATGCTTACTAATCAGTCAAACTACTGCTTGGTATAAATATGATTGGTCAATAAATTATTCAAACTCTGTTAAACTACTTCTCTCCATAATGGCTATGATTCTTTATGATTTCAAGTCTCTAGCAATGAACTAGAGTATGCAATTTTCATTACATGAAGGACAACTTTCTATGACTCAATCTTAAGAATTTTCACATGCAACTTGACTCTATTAGACTGGACCCAAATCAATAGACTCTATTGTGAATCAAGTATACAAAGACTCTTTTTTGTTGGTACTGGGCTAAACTTGATTAAATGTTGTCGACTAATGATCAACTGATGATAGAAAGAAAATGATATATTCAGATAGAATTTGACTTACATTGCAATGGTGAAGATGATCTCTTGCCTTAAAGACTCATGTTTAACTATCCACATTTTTCTCTTAACACTATTTCCAACTCAAATTTTACAATAAATCATGACTCAATCAATTAATACAAGTTTGACTGAATCAAAAACATAAAAAATAACTTTCGACTAAACTACTTTAGAATGGAATAGACTCAGACCTAAATAGATCTTTTACAGTCCTTCATGAATTCCTTTAAATATACCCAATACAAAACCCATGAAACTTTTAACAACCTTCTATTTTTAGACTTCATGAGTCAATGCAATTTTTAAATAATAAGTTATCAAGAATAATTATGAGCGATCAAGGTCGACTAGTGCACAACTCATCACTTCAAATAACTATTCATCATTGTTTCTTTATTTGGGTCAACATCCTTTGGAGATAAGGTCTACACATTCTCACTATGCTTGGTCTGTGCATTCTTCACCATGAACATGAACATCTCCACAACATTATCGAAACCCTATCATTATTAACAAATCAACAACAATGCGTATCCTCAACATTTTTTTTAATATCCAAAGAATGAAATCAACAGTCTATGCTCATTTGGATGATATTAATTCAAAATGAAATGGTTAGTTCCATCAACATCCATCAAACTTAGTCAATGCGTTTCTCTTTCCCACAATTGAGTCGATCTCCCAAAGCTGTGGAAGTCAACAATTTCATTCACTCAGTTGGTTCCAACAATTGATACATGTTGGAAAAGATGCATGGTGGATCCATGTCAAAATGTATCATAGATGATCATGTGCAAGATAATGATGGTCTCTCATGACATGTTAGTGGCAGCCATGAAAACATGGAAAAATAACAATATATTAACTTGGAGGGATTATTCGAGGTACTTTTACAATGAATGTGAATATGCTGTAAAAATATGAAATGTAGGAAATTGAATTAGCTTTTTGAATATACAAGTTTTATTCATAGAAATTGTGAATAACTATGTGAAATTTTGTAACGTACCCAACCCCCCAACTGGGTCACATCACTACTAAAACAACCCAATAATTTTTCTGATACTAAATCTAAATGTGGAAATAACACACAACTTGGCATTCTAACTCATTCAATTTTGCATAATAATGAAAACGTAAATATAACTAATCTCACTATACATATCAATAGCTAAATATATACACCATCTTTCAACCATAAAATAGAGACATGAATGCATCTTTTTTATCACAACAAGTAGCATTTAACCAACATAATTAAGAGTAATATGCACAACATATATATCAACCTTTAACACAAATCAACACAGTAGAAAATACCACTTATCTTAAAAAAGTATGCAAACCATTGCAGAGGACGAACGTTCCTCCCAAATGTAGCCTTGTTGTTATGAATACACAAGACACCCCCAAGTTTGTGCTATGAATACACAAGAGATGGTGGTCCCTAGGGCTGGATAATGTCCCCCTCTCAACAATCAATTCTCACAGCTGATTCCATTCCACCAGCTCTCTTCCCCTCAACCTGGACAACCCAAGGGATGGAATCTCCCTTCATTTCTCATAGTCCCTCGGGCCTTTCCACTCCCCTCCAAGGCTTCCAATACATGTTGGACTTGAATTCTACTTGCTGGGACCTTAGGAATTTCACAGTTGTGCCAACATGAATTCATCTCGATAACAAAAAATGTGCTTCCTTGGTGAATTTGGAACAATGCGCCACTCACAGGCCTCCGACGTCCTTCTCCATGAAATTAAAACTCCAAATAGTTTCCAAACATGCCCAAAAAAACTACCTTCAAGATTTATCACTCATAACTCTCTTGCTGGCCAAACAAAATCCATGTAAAAACAACTCTCTGTGTAAAAACGTGAATGTGCAATTCTGGTCCCCCTATCCATACAAATTTCCTCTCTTTCTCTTTCTTTCTTGACTTGAACTCTTCCCCAAGATGATTGTACTCGTCCTCCATGCTCTCAATAACTATGGGATATGACTCTCACACCCACCCTCTTACATGGATTCAATGATTGGGATTTAGACCACTCAACAACTAATGGAAGGTTCATGGCATGGATAATTTATAAAGAAATAAGAAATGAGTTTTTGGTTCAATAGACATGGGTAAAATATCCCCCCCATTGTATCCCTTCCATCTCTTGTGGATACTTATCCCCAAAATCATTGTTTGTGTCCATCTGCAAATGGCGATACATTTTGTTCATTATTTTAAATTTACATTATTTCCATATTACATCACTTTGGTTCTTGTCCATACATTACATTTACAATATACAATGATGTTTTCGGGTTTGAAAACAAGGATGTTACACTCCCCTCCCCCTACAAACTACATTGTCCTCATTTCACATAACCATACAATTTACACATTGACACATATAAAAACATTACATCATAATACTTGATAATTTGGTAACTTAATGACTCACAGAACAATTCCAACCAACAACTCCCTTTTCCCCTCAACCCCACATTGTTTGGACAGGAATCCCAAATTTGTGGCTCGAGGAACTTCAACTGCCAAAATGGAGTCTTCATTCACTTATGCACAATTGTACATTAAGTTTTCTTCAATTTTCAAAAAAAAATGGGTATGCTTCCTGCATGGCTTCCTAGTGCTCCCATGTAGCATCTTTAGGAATGTAACAAGTCCATGTAACCTTTACAAAGCCAATGGTTTTTTTCCTGAACACTTTGACCTTCTGATATAGGATGCACATTGGTTCCACCCAGAAATTCCCTTCATGTTCCACCTGGATCACATTTCAATCATTCACATGATTAGGATCAGGTACATACTTTTTTAATAAATACACATGGAACAATTTATGAATTCTCATGGATGCAGGTAATTCTATCATGTAGGCAAATGAACCTATATTTTCTAAGACTTCAAAAGGCCCACAATGTCTCGCTGCCAACTTTGGGAAACTTCACTATTTCAACGAGCTTCTCTCGGATTTAACATTTAAAAACACATGCTCTCCCACTTTGAATTATCTATGTGTTCTCTTTTTATCAACATATATCTTCTGTTGATCTTGTGCAACTTTCAAATTATGCCTAATCTTTATCATCTGTTCTTATATTTCATTTAACAATTCTGGCCCAATCACGACTTTGTTTGCTGGGTTATCCCAACTTATTGGTGTGTTGTAGTTTCTGCCATACAATGATTCAAATGGGCTCATCTTCAATGATTCCTAACACCCATTATTGTAATCAAACTCAACTAAATGGGTATGGTCCTCCCACCTAAAAGGCTTCTCCATTACACACATTCTCAACATATATTCAATTATCCGATTAATTCTTTCTTTCTACCCATCTGACTCTAGGTGATATGTTGTATTGAAATTCAGATTGATCCAAAATCCTTTAAATAACCCCTTCCAAAATTTGTAAGTGAACTTGGGATCTATGTATGACACTATTTCCTTAGGCGCTCCTTGTAGCCTAACAATTTCTCTCATATAAATTCATGCAATATTGGATTCATTATGAGTTACTTTTATTGGAATGAAATGTGTAACCTTTGTAAGCATGTCAACCACTACCATGATGGAATCATGTTCCCTTGTTGTTCTAGGAAATTTGGTAATGAAATCGATAGTAACAACTTCCCATTTCCGTTCAGGAATGAGAAATGGCTGCAACAATCCCACTAGATGTATGTCCTTATCCTTTACCTTTTGACACTCCATGCATCTGACCAAATAATCAGTGACATCTTTCTTCATACCATGCCAAAAATATTAGCCTCTTGCAACTTTAATAGTTTTTTGATATCTTGGATGTCTAGCAAATGACACATTGTGCATCTCCTTCAAAACCAAATTTCTTAATTCCCGAGCAATTGGAACATAAACTTTGTTCTTGAATAAGAGGATTCCATCCTCTTCCATCTTGTAATCCTTATATTTCTATTGTATATCATTCCATTGTAAGCTTTCTTTGACTTGCACAGAATGTTGGTCTGCTATTACAAACTCTAAAATTATTTATTTTATATCTGTCTTGTAAATACTAATGGTTGTAGAATGCATTTTATGCACCCTTCTGCTAATTTCATCAACTACCTTTTCTCTTTTCCCTTTGTATGCTTTATGTTAAAGTTATATTTGCTAAGAAACTCCAGCCATCTAGTTTGTTTGGAATTTAGTGTTCATTGTTCAAACAAATATTTCAGACCACTATGGTATGTCCTTCATTCAAATTTTCTTCCCATAAGGTAATGCCTCCACATTCTTAAGGAATGTACTATGGCTTCCAACTCTAAGTCATGTGTAGCATAATTTATTTCATGCTCCTTCAATTTTCTAGACTCATAACAAATTACATGTCCATTTTGCAGAAGGACTCCACTAATCCCTTCCTTGCACCAAGCCCTTCCTTGCATGCATTTGTGCACACAAAAAAATCCTCATTTGGATCTGCAAATTTCAAAATATGTGCACCAATTAGAAGATCCTTTAAGCACTCTAAAGTATCTTCATACTTAGCATTTCATTCAAACTTTACTCCTTTATTTTGCAAAGATGTTATTGGGCGTGCAATCTTGGAGAATTTGACAATGAATATTCTTTAGTAACCAACTATACCCATAAATTATATAACCTATAAAATATTTGTTGGCGATGGCCAACTCTTGATTTCTTCAATCTTTTTTAGGATCCATTGCTATGCCATATTTTGAAACAATGTGACCCAAATAATAGATATTCTTTTGATAGAAAGTGCATTTACTCAATTTGGCATACAATTGGTTCTCTATCAACACTTGTAGCACCATCCTCAAATGTTGCTCATGCTCCTCTTCTGTCTTGGAATAGATAAGAATATCATCCAAGAATACACTTACAAACTTGTCGAGGAAATATCTCAACACCCCATTCACCAAACACATAAATTTAGAGGGTTCATTTATCAATCCAAAAGGCACCACCACAAATTCATAGTGTCCATACCTTGTCCAAATATTTT
>SNQJ01S0161321.1:0-13242 GCA_010110895.2 Picea sitchensis | reverse complement strand
ATATTGGATTCATTATGAGTTACTTTTATTGGAATGAAATGTGTAACCTTTGTAAGCATGTCAACCACTACCATGATGGAATCATGTTCCCTTGTTGTTCTAGGAAATTTGGTAATGAAATCGATAGTAACAACTTCCCATTTCCGTTCAGGAATGAGAAATGGCTGCAACAATCCCACTAGATGTATGTCCTTATCCTTTACCTTTTGACACTCCATGCATCTGACCAAATAATCAGTGACATCTTTCTTCATACCATGCCAAAAATATTAGCCTCTTGCAACTTTAATAGTTTTTTGATATCTTGGATGTCTAGCAAATGACACATTGTGCATCTCCTTCAAAACCAAATTTCTTAATTCCCGAGCAATTGGAACATAAACTTTGTTCTTGAATAAGAGGATTCCATCCTCTTCCATCTTGTAATCCTTATATTTCTATTGTATATCATTCCATTGTAAGCTTTCTTTGACTTGCACAGAATGTTGGTCTGCTATTACAAACTCTAAAATTATTTATTTTATATCTGTCTTGTAAATACTAATGGTTGTAGAATGCATTTTATGCACCCTTCTGCTAATTTCATCAACTACCTTTTCTCTTTTCCCTTTGTATGCTTTATGTTAAAGTTATATTTGCTAAGAAACTCCAGCCATCTAGTTTGTTTGGAATTTAGTGTTCATTGTTCAAACAAATATTTCAGACCACTATGGTATGTCCTTCATTCAAATTTTCTTCCCATAAGGTAATGCCTCCACATTCTTAAGGAATGTACTATGGCTTCCAACTCTAAGTCATGTGTAGCATAATTTATTTCATGCTCCTTCAATTTTCTAGACTCATAACAAATTACATGTCCATTTTGCAGAAGGACTCCACTAATCCCTTCCTTGCACCAAGCCCTTCCTTGCATGCATTTGTGCACACAAAAAAATCCTCATTTGGATCTGCAAATTTCAAAATATGTGCACCAATTAGAAGATCCTTTAAGCACTCTAAAGTATCTTCATACTTAGCATTTCATTCAAACTTTACTCCTTTATTTTGCAAAGATGTTATTGGGCGTGCAATCTTGGAGAATTTGACAATGAATATTCTTTAGTAACCAACTATACCCATAAATTATATAACCTATAAAATATTTGTTGGCGATGGCCAACTCTTGATTTCTTCAATCTTTTTTAGGATCCATTGCTATGCCATATTTTGAAACAATGTGACCCAAATAATAGATATTCTTTTGATAGAAAGTGCATTTACTCAATTTGGCATACAATTGGTTCTCTATCAACACTTGTAGCACCATCCTCAAATGTTGCTCATGCTCCTCTTCTGTCTTGGAATAGATAAGAATATCATCCAAGAATACACTTACAAACTTGTCGAGGAAATATCTCAACACCCCATTCACCAAACACATAAATTTAGAGGGTTCATTTATCAATCCAAAAGGCACCACCACAAATTCATAGTGTCCATACCTTGTCCAAATATTTTGCTAGTATATTTTTATTTGATTCTCACTTGATGATAGCCCGACCTCAAGTCAATCTTGGAGAATATATTTTTTCCTTTCAACTGATCAAAAAAATCATCAATCCTTGGAAAAGGATATTTTTTCTCTATTGTAACCTTGTTCAACTGTCTTAAGTCAATACAAAACCTCACTATTCCATATTTTTTCTTGAAAAAACGAATGGGGGAACCCCAAGGAGAAACCCTTGGTCATTTGTACCATTCCTTTAACAATTCTTCTAGTTGGATTTGAAACTCTTTTAGCTCTAGCATACTCATTCTATAGGGATTCTTGGATACTGGGTAGCTCCAGGCATTAAGTCAATAGAGAAATATATATCTCTCTTTGTTCGAAATCCTAGCAACTCCTCAAACACATCTTCAAACTCCTTCAAGACTGGATAAACTTCAAGAATTGACTCTTTATCCTTGATTGGATCTTCCATATGGAATGCACATATCTGACACCCTTTTCTAAAACTTATTTTCAACTACAATGATAAAATATATCAGACATATATAGGCCTTGAAATACTTTGCATTGTCCTGGGTTTCCCTTCCTCATCAAGACATGTGAAAACTTTGTTATAACAATCTAAAAAAACATGATTCTTTTCTATCTAATCCATACCAATCAAGCAGTCATAAAACCCAACCGATATGATGTTCAGATTTACCTTAGTGTTGATTCCATTCATGTTTATAGGGAATTCTTTAACAAGATCATTAATTCTTCTCTTGTTTCCAATATCTAGCTGAACTAACCAAGAATTTTCATGCTTACTTTTATTCAATTTAAATATTTCAACTATCTTTGGATCTATATAGCTATGACTAGCGACATAATAAATTAAAATAGCTATGGGATGATTATCAATCTTACTTTCCACTTAAATCATGTGGGATTGATAGTCTTCTTGTATAATTTCCAAGGATGCATAGATCTTTGGCATGCTTTTTCTCATGTCCTCTATTGTATCTTCTTTCTTGATGCAATACATAGTATTCATTTTATCTCCTCGGCAAGGAAAATATTTATACATGTGATCTCCCTCTCATCCCCAACACTTTGTGGGCTAATTTCTTGGCATATTTCCCAAGGACTCAGTCATTTTATGATTTCCTTGAGATGGCTTCCCTTGTTGATATGCTTGAGATATATTCCTTATGAAAGGTGTCTTGAATCCTTTCTTCCTTTGATCTATCTTTCCTTTTTTCTTGTCATCCAAATCCTTTTGAAAAGCTATCCTTTATGCATTTTTCTCATACAAATAATTATCCTTCTTTATGGATTCCTCTAAATTCTTGGGCTCATCAAGCTAAATTTTATCCTTGTAGAAGGATGACAGTCCACTCAAAAACCTATTAATTTTGACCTTGTCATCTTTGATTAATCTCACATACCTGAGAAGTTCCAAGAAATTTCTCTCATATTCATCCATGATCATGTTCCCAAGTTTGAGTTCAAATAAATACTGCATCTTTTTTTCATAATATTGATTTGACAAGTAATGTTGATGAAAATATTTCTTGAATTGATTCCAATTAATTCTCTTCTCATCAAGGTGCTTAATTGATCTAGGTGGATCTAGGAATGATTAAAAATTATCATCTCAAATGCAAATCAAAATTACTCCATTGTGTAGATATCGATGAGAACTTTCTAATGCAATTTGAAAGGCTTGAAACATACGTGATATGAAGAATTTATGATGTTAAGAATATTTTGATCAATTGGGAAAAAGTCAAATAGGGCATCACTGAAAGGATGAAACATGGCAGTATGACAGGTTGACACATGGCAGTATGATTTTGATGTAGCAGATGATAGGTGCCATCGTAGAGATGATGTGGCAAGAAAAATTGTGATGTGGCAGGTGACTGGACCGGTGAGAAGGAAACTAATTTATTGTATAGTGGAAATGACATGGATTGATCAGAGAGTACCACATGGCATCCTCCGATTGGCCAATATTGGATAAGGGGTATCAAAATGTTGTTGGGCTCGGCGTGGATCGAACCTAAGACCTTCGAAAAATATTCCAATGGTATAACCACACTAGACCAAATTATATCGTCAAATATTCCAATGGAAGATATTGTATTTAAGGTCATATTAAATTGTATATGCAAAATATAGGCATCAACCTCATGACCGACATGAATGACCCACCAAATAAACATAATTTCTACGACTAATGTGTCAACCATTGGTTTTTGATATAGCCCATGGGAATATTTTATCTATGTTTAAATAAACCTCCATCCGAGCATATAGGGGGTTGGGTGGGGTTTGAGCCCCCAACCTCTCCTATTTAAACCAGGCGTCTGATCCAATGAAAAAATGGATTTGCGTGCCAAAGAGAAGAGCGGGGTTGCATTGGAATTCATGCAAGGAGATGTTGTATATTTTGGTTTTGCATTGTTTTTCATGCCATACAGCTCTTTGAGAGAAGTATAGGGTGTTTACAATAATTTTTTTTCATTTTTTTGAGACGAAGTTGATTTTGACACTCATATCTAAGTTTTAGAAACATATAAGAAGGTGATTATAAAAACAAAAGTTAAATCCATTATTCTATCAAGCATTTGAGCATTAATAGAATGGTCTCTCATTTGGAAGTAGACCCAGAGATATAACCCAAGATGGGCGAACTCCGTTATCAACTTGAGTAATGTTCTTTGTTCTTTTTATTTCTATTTCACTCAGTTTCTCGGAAGTTATTCATCATTAATGAGGTTTTGTATGAGTAAGTGAATTCATATGTTATTTTTCAAATAATCAAGATGATAAATTAATTTTACGAATCAGGTTGGATATTAATGTGTACTTAAGACATAATTTAACATCTAAAGATTTTCGGATCAAGCCGGTATCATAGATGGTTTGAAAAGTGTTTTCAAGTGAGTTCTTACGAGGTCCAAGTCCAAGATACATGAAGGCATGATTGAAGACGTAAACCCATAAATTCAAAGGGAATTTCGAAGATGAGGAATGGCATTCGAAGAAGGAGAACATCCTAAAATGAGCTTCGAGGCTTTGACAGAGGCATTTCTCAATATTAAAACAATGGTGGAATAATTAAATCGTAAGGTTAAAGGAGGAGTTGAATGTAATACCCTAGTTTTGAGTTCCCATATTAAATAATGTATTTTGGTTTTTTTGAAGAAAGGATAGAGTGCCCAAAAAATTGAAAGAGCCTGAAGTTCCTAGGAAATGTAATGATTTGATCATAATTAATAATAAAATACATTGCTGGTTGCTAGACAGAAAAGGACAAGAGTTATAGGGGACTATGATTCCACGAGAGAGGGAGTTTAAGGGGATAAGTCATTTTATTATATTTTTATTTACCCATAATTGTTTCAGTGGAGAGAGGTGGTTACATGATCTTCTTGGAGAATAATCCACTTAGAAGCTTGATGGTGGATAATCCACTTAGAAGTCACAGAACCATCAATATATGATAAGTCACAGAACCCTATGGAGTTTCACTTTGTGTAATTTTGATTGCCATGTCAAACAACCAATTCGTATGTTGAGTCGATGCCCCATCATCCTTTGTACCATGCCAACTGTCAGCCTGTGATACACCCTTTTTTTCCACATGTTAGTAGAAGGATGTGCTAGGTGAGCCAGTGGGCCCTTGTTGGGCCTAGGAATTTGGTTGGTCGCCCTTAATTGACGACCATTGGATTTGAGGATGGACACATCTCCACTGTTGGTCGGAGGACACTACCATTGGGATGTCTGAGTGCAAGTTTGAATGGAATCTGATGACGAGGGACTCTGATAGCTATTGATCCATCGAGGATTGGCTTCATAGAGATCTAGGCCATTGGATCCATTGTAGTGAGTGTCATCAGATTTTGAGGGCCGGGGTGACCTTGGATGCCTGAAGTGGAGGAACTTCGATGGGAGGGAATCTGAGAGTGAAGGAGGACCTTTGTTCTATCAGGAAATATTCCCATGATGTCAACTATAGATATAGAGTGGTTCGAGCATGAGGAGAGAGAATGATGATGTCATGTTGACATGGTATGACAACTCGGTGGTCAAGGTGATGAGGATACCAACATGTAAATTAACGTACTCAAAGGATGATACATGTCGACAATTGGTTGGTCAATGAGACAAGAGTGGTCCCAGTTGGTTGTGGAGGACCTTAGGCCTTCACTTTAAATATTATCCCTTAGATCTATAGGATGATAGAGCTTGATCACTCATCAGAGGGTTGTCGGTCAAATTGATTTGCAGTCCTGGAGGGTGGAACTTCGGCGGGAGCAACTTTGAGGAATGATCTGCACCATTGATCAGTGAGTGGGTGCGAGGTAAAAATAGTCGTTGATCTTGTTGATTAAGGTTGGTTGTCATCGATGTCAACCCTTGAAGAAAGCCCCGTAGCACAAAGGTTTGGGTAATGGACCCAATATTGTTTGATGTAAATATGACTCATTATTTTTTTTTCATGGTTAATAAGAAGTAAAAATGGTATTTTTTTTCATGGTTAATAAGAAGTAAAATGGATGAATCAAAAGTGGTCCCCTATGGTGAAAGCCCTCATCGAAGACGCTATGGAGTAAGAGAACCCATGCTTAATCAGAGGAATAATGAGATGAAGGACATTGAATTTTGTAGGGAAACTATCCATGGATGAAGTTCTTGTCATGCCATTTCTGTGGTGGTTGTGGAACGCAACATAACCTCCTGCTGTTAGAGAGCAGGGCCATGAGAAGTTGAGATCCCTGTCGGGGTAATGGACCCAAGTTTTGATGGGTACAGATGAGTTATGATATATTTTCAGATAATACCATTTATATGGATAGTACATGTCATTCCATTTCCGGTATGGAATATCACATAACTCTCACTTTAGTTTGAGAGTTATGGCCACGGGTTGGAGGACCCTCACATATGTCATCTGAAGCCCTAAAAGGTCAAAGTAGTCAAAGTGGTTTAAGAGATTTTTAAAGGATACACAAAGTAGTGATGAGTGTATTAAAATTCAAATCGAATACAACAAATTATTTCAATAATAATTTTAATGGAGAAATTAGAAGGGTTAACCCCACAGAAAGCTCGGCCAAGGACCTAGGAAGATTTTATGAGTTACCTGAGAGTATAAATAAGAGGCAAGGCTCTCTCATTTAACACACTTTAGAATATTGAATATATATAGGTGTCTAAGGTAACCAAGGATATCAACCTGAATTCTGAGTGAAGGTGAAAAAGAAGCAACAAATGCAAGGAAGGATAAATTCTTTGATGGTGCTTTCTACAGGCGTTATTTCATGTCATCTCACCATTTTCGCTATACCTTTTTTTTTTTTTCTATAATGATTCGTAATGTGAAATTGATAGTCCATTGAGAAAACATATATAAGTATTCTGGTAAAATTTAGCTTGTGGGTCGTTATATTGGGAGTTACACTGCGGGAAAAAGCTAGGGTTTTGTGGCTAGTCCCTAAACTAGTCAAAAACAGTGTTTCGGGTAAAAAACGTCAAAACTTTCATAACGTGATCCAAATTCGGAGACCAAAATGTGTTGGTTAGGAGACAACAGTATTCTTTTTAATAGCTTCAGATAATTTCAGAAAACATTCCTGTAGGGCAAATACTCTACAAGGTCTCTAGAATGGGCTGTAATCCAACAAGGTATTCCATTTTGCTATAACTCCTTTTCTCGAGGAGAGGTTCCAAGTAGTGACACTTGGAAGAATTGCATAAAACACACTAAATAACATTGTGTATCATTTTCTTACATCTTTATTCATTATGTGTACAAAGTTATGATTACTCAAGTTAGGTTTGTTGATCAATCCAAAACTAGGCATGTCAGACTAAGAAAAGTTTGATGAAAATGCTAGTCTCTTTGTTGTTAAAGTTAAGGAAGGTTTGTAGGAATGTGATCATATGCACCAGTCTATTACGTAGTTACAAATCATATTTGACGATGAAATTGATGAGGGATTTTAATGAGTTACGTTGAGTAAATAATGGTTGAGACAAGTAGTTGATGAGTTTGGCACACATACATGAGGTGTAGAATTGATGATGTTGGTTGATGAGTAGTTGAAACATGATTGTACATACTTGGTACATGGTTGGATGCAATTTATTTACTCAAGAGCTGATTTTCGCTAAAAGTTTGAGCATTGTGTTGGCATGGTTGATGCACTTGTTTATGGTACGTGTGCTGATTATAGGTTGAGGTACGTGTTGATGCATGTCTGCATTTATTTTCGGTACATATACAACTGTGATATCTCACAAGGATAGTGTGACAAGGGTTCCACTATTCTACTTCTACTTCAGGTGGCAGGATCTGGCAATGATAGGTGGTTGTAGCCTGAGAACATGGGGTTGTAGCCTCCTTCCGGGTTGTAGCCAGAGAATTGGGAGTTGGAGCTCTCGAGGTTGTAGCCCGAGAAACTAGGGGTTGAGCCTCCTTCCATTTCTAGCTAGAAAACAAAAGGAAGTTGAAAGCCCACGAATGTACTCTTCAAGACATATAAGAAAAACATTCCGCGGTTTTCTCCTATTTGGGTTTCAATGTAAAACACCGTGCACTGTATGTATGTGATTGTTTATTTCACGTCATTATTGGATAATAATTCTACATTGATATAACAATTGAAGAAAAATGATTATAATTACGTTATTATCACCCCTTTCAAGAATGCAACAATTGGTATCAATGAAGAATTCCTTCTCGTAAATCAATTTAACCATCGGAAGGTAGATCATGGAGAGTACCAACTCAGATAAAAATGGAATAATGTATTGATGGACATAATGATTCTTTTGGAGCATAATGATGAAGACATATATACAGCACATGGATTTCAAGTTTGGAAATCAATTGTAGATGGATACACACTACCAACAATTCCACCAACAAAATGACAAAGCAATGAAATTCGGTGAGAAAAATTCCAAAGCCAAAAATGCAATCTTTTGAATGGTCTCAGGGATAAGGTATTCACCAAAGTTGCACATTGTAAATCAAGCTTAAATATATATTTGGGACAAGCTTGAAATATTTATGAAGGATTCAAAAGTCAAAGAAGTAAAAGCTTCAAACTTACAGAGGTCGGCCAACAACAAAAAATGAAGGAAGATGAGTTATCACAACTTACTTCTTAGAAGTCGATGAAACAATGAATGCAATGATAGGATTAGGAGAAGAAGAAGAATCTTTAATTGTTCAAAGGTACTAAGATCTCTTCCGTGGGATAAAACCCCAAGATATCAGTACTAGAATAAAGATCATATCTAAAATTAACAAGCATGATGAACTGTGATGGAATCTTCACATCATATGAGATGAGAACTGAACATGAAAATTCATAGATGTATAAAAGAAGTGCCCTTCAAAGCATCCAAAAATATCAAAGAAAAGAAAAGGAACAAGAAGAATATAGCAACAGAAGTTTATCGTCTCTGAAGATGATGAATAAGGGACCAACTTTATCAAAAGATTAAACAAGGGAACAAACAGTAGGTACAGAGGTAAGACTCCTTTAACTGTTTTAATTGTGGATGGTATTGGTCATTTTGCTAACAAATGTCCTCATAAGAAAAGAGAAATGATGAAGGTTACCAAAAGCGCATAAACATATAAAGGTAAAGAACTATTAAATAAAGTTTTCAAGAAAATCTTTTGTACCAAAGAAGACATTTCATCATCGATGAAGATGAAGTCAAGGATGCGGAAACAGGAGAGTTCTATTCATGTATCAGAGAAGACACTGATAAAGAAGACCAAGAAGAATATGAAGAATCATATGAAGAAGAAAATTGAAGAGGTAGAAGTTGAACTTCGAGAAGAATTAATGAGTTCCATAGAAGCTATCAAGAGAAAATAAGAAAACAAGAAACTACAAGCAAAACTAGATAAGAAAGACACTCAAGAACTAGAACAAATGGATCACAAAAACTGAAGGTTCAAATAGAAGAAATTGAAAAAATAATTGAAGAAGCACTCAAAGAATAAAGAAGAAAAATGATAGGATCATTGTTCCAGAGATTGTCACACTTACAAAGGATATTCAAAAGAAAAATATGCTAATAGCTCAAAGTTCGATGACATTATCAGCAGTGAAAATCTCATCTTGACAAGTCCGACTTGGATACAACGATAGAGGATCAAGCTCCAAACAACAGAGTAAGAAACAACCAAAATATTTGCAGAAACAATCAACGAGGATAAAAATATATACATGAATACACAAGGACACTCTCCACCACCCAGAAGACTCGGGATTTAATCAACAACATACACAGGCCTCAAGAAGAAGAAGGATTCATATACACCGCTTCGTATTATCTTCAACTACCGTGTATCAAACTATTTTTGGTTTATATATGATGTAATAATTTTGGACATAAAGTTGTAAATTGTAGAGCTAATTAACAGAAACAATAACTACTTTGAGAGCCATACACAAAGGTTATTCAAGAATACCTAGTGAAACATAGAGAAGAAGTTACAAATGTGTTTGAATCTTTGAGCACCGAAGTGGAATACTACAACAATTTTGGGAATACATGGCCAAAAAAATTGCGCATCGACACCTCCTAAAGAACCTCAATAGAGTCACAAAAGAACCCGTGAACCCATTACGGATAAGAAAGCAAGATCATGATAGCAATGAAGAATTATCAAATACCCACAAGATAAGCAGAAGAAACGTGGTTTATATGTTGACAATGGATGTTCAAAACACATGACAGTGATAGAGACAAATTTCTGTTATCATTGATAAATGAAAGAGATGGATCAGCCTCCTTCGAAAACGATGATTCAACCAAAATCATTGAAAAGGCATGAACCTGAATTGGGGAACAAGAATGAAAAGGTAGAAAAATGTTCTAATTAGTAGAAGATATGAAACATAATCTTTAAGTGTGAGTCAACGTGACCAAGGTCATAAAGTTACTGATTCACAAAGTGTGAGATAAGAAAAGAAGGTCCAGGAAATTAGTTGATTGCTACAACTGCAAGAAACTTCAAGCAACATATATGTGTTAAGCTTAAATTGGAAATGAAAGTGTTGTCTAGAAAGAAGATATGAAAAGTTATTGCGGTAATGTAATATAACGGGTCACATGAATTTTGATAACCCAAAGTAAGCAAAGAGAAGCACAAAGAAATGCCCCGATCACAAAGAAACCAACACTTTATGCAAGCATCATTAACAAGGAAAAGAAAACAAAGACCAAAGTCTAAATCAAAGGAATATTCAACAACAAAACCACTGAAATTGCAGACATTGATCTAGTTGGACCAACTACAACAAAAGGCTTAAAAGGTGAGAGATGATTTATGTTATTAGTTGATGATTATATAAGAATGACTGCCATTTGCTTTCTTAAGAACAAGTCAGAAGCTTTTGAAAACTTCAAGATCTACAAGGAAATGGTTGAAAATGAGATGGATTCAAGAATCAAATGCTTAAGATCATATAATGGAGGAGAATTCACCTCAAAGGAATTTATGGACTACTGCAACAATCATGGAATAAAGAGGTAATTCTCCGTCGCTAGGACACCTCAACAGAATGGAGTTGTTGAAAGAAAGAACAAGACAGTACAAGAAATGGCTCAACCAATGATAATGGATTCAAAGTTGACAGATATTTTTTGGACACAGGCAGTGCATACAATAGTTCACATTCAAAACAAATTAATGCTCAGAAACAACATTGATAAAAATCCCTACGAGCTATGGAAAGGAAGACCAACAAATGTGAAGCACTTCTGAGTTTTTCGAAGAAAATGCTACTTTTGTTCTAAGGATTTTGTGACCATTGTTTTGATCAGAGAATTCTTTCGGATTAATTGCATAGGTTTTTTGATTTTTGATGTTTCAGACCAAACTAGTGTGGTCCATCATATTATAAATAAACTCACGGTATTTAATAATAACACTAATCTTCAAGCCAAAAATAACACTTCCGGTCTCCGTAAATCCCCAAGAAACACACGTATAAACAATACCATTTCTGTTGCGTCCTCAGACAATTCCGATAACAGTCGCGACAGTGACCAAAACAGTCCCCACACAAACTCTATAAATAATAGTTATACCCACGCAAACAATAACCCGCACACCTCCATTACTCAACAAATAAATCAGAATTCCAACTACAATAATAATAACTACAACAATAATAGCTACAGTCTCCGTAAATCCCCAAGCAATGATAGCTACAGTCTTCGTAAATCCCCAAGCAACACACATATAAACAATACCATTCAATCTGTTGCACCCTCAGACAATTCCGATAACAGTCGCGGGAGTGGCCAAAACAGTTCTTGCGCAAACTCCATAAATAACAGTTATACCCACGCCAAAAACAATAACCCCCACACCTCCATTACTCAACAAACAAATCAGAATTCCAACTACAATAATAATAACTACAACAATGATAGCTACAACAGTAATACAAATATTACAAATAATAATATCAACAATGACCCTATAGTGAATAATAACCATAGCGTTGAATCCCATTGTAACAATAAACCAAATAGTAAGGAAAACAAAGATTTTGAAGCAATTAACCTACCCAACACCGACATGATTTGCAATAATATCGTCAACCCAAATCTCATCCTTAGCATCTCCAACAACAATAATAAACAAGTTAAAAAATTTGAACGTAACACTAACCAGGTCAAAACCATTGTACCCAAAAATTTAGTCATCAACCTATCAACCCATCCCATCGATGTTTACACTACTAAAATTCTAGAAAAAGGTCTTAACTTTGCCATTGCCCCCCGCAAAATTCCTATTGAAGATATCTTATGCAGCATTGAAAATAGTATTAAAAACCTCTCAGATAATGTTAAAGAAGAAATCAGACAAGACTGCTCAGTAATTATCCGTAAAGTAAAACCACCAAAGAACAATATCACCAAAGAAGAATTTTTGGCTCTAAAATCCCTAAACAATAATAAGAATTTAGTATTCCTAAAAGCAGACAAAGGTGGGGCTGTTGTCATTTTGAATAAGGAAAACTACATTGAAAAAATGTTGGATCACCTCAATAACAGTGGAAGTTATAAGAAACTCAATAAAAACCCCTTAAATAAGATTGCAAAAGAGGTTTCCAATGCCATTAAATTAAGCAACATAAAAGACGATGATAAAAAGAAATTGATTGTTAGCTGCCCCTCCACCCCTAGGATATATGGACTTCCTAAAATTCATAAGGAAGGGGCCCCTCTTAGACCCATCGTCAACACAATAGGCAACCCTACTTATCAACTTGCAAAATACCTAGCTCATAAACTCAAACCCTTAGTCAGAAACATTAGCTCCTTTGTTAAAGACTCCTCTTTCTTTGTAAACAAGATAAAAAACATTAAACTTGACAAGGATGACATCCTCGTCAGCTTTGATGTTGTTTCTCTATTCACTAAAATTCCCATTGATGGAGCAATGAAAGTCATCAAAAACATCACTGACCTAGGCACTGCCAACTTAGTTGAGCTTTGTTTGAAATCCACTTTCTTTAGTTTCCAAGGCGACATTTATGAACAAACCTGTGGGGTCACTATGGGACCCCACCTCTCTCCCATCATAGCCAATTTATTCATGGAATATTTGGAAAACAATGCCCTAAACTCCTCACCCTTCAAACCTAAATACTGGAATAGGTTTGTTGATGATACCTTTGTCATCTGGCCCCATGGTTGTGACAAATTATATG
>SNQJ01S0161320.1:0-15346 GCA_010110895.2 Picea sitchensis | reverse complement strand
AAGTCTATGATGCAGAAGGCAACACAAACTCTCCATATGTTTGGAAGGATAACCAAACAGAGGAGGACACAACTCTATGTAACGAGAACAACTTCCTAAGGTCATATTAGATCCCAAAGCTTGACAAAAAAATGGAAGAATGTATTTTTTCCAAGGCCGACTCATTGTGCTGCCAGAAAAAGAAAATATATTTCCGGTCCTCTTTTTGGGGTATATTTGATTTTTTTTTCTTTTTCAATATTTTTGAAGAGCTTGAAAAAGAATAAAAGAATGATACGTTACAAAGGAGGAATTAGTGTCACAAGAATACTAGTTCCAAGTGCAAGGAACACACTAATGCTCATATCAAGGAGACATGTGCAGGAAAATGACACTCTAGAAAATTCCTCCATGGGTCAAGGTGTCAGTTCACAGAGGCAAAGTGCTACAAGGCTTGTGTATAAGGCATACTTCAAAGGTTTAGTTGAGAGCAACATGGAGCCAACATTAGGCCAAATACGTAAAGATGAAAATTCAATTAGCGGGACACGATGAAACCCCCTTCAATGTATTTTTCATGAGCCCAGAGAATGTAAGATCAGTGGTTTTTTCATGTTTAGAGAGTCTGAAAAAACATAAAAGAAGACTCCACTGAGATACGTTTTTCGAAAATAGTCTATTCAGTTCGAAAAAAGGGGTAAACTAGCACCAAAGAGACGTCTATTCAGAACAATTTTAATGAGTGTGACATAGACAAGATAACTCGACAATCTTTTCAATTTTAAGGAGTCTGAAAAGAGCTTAACTATGGACTTGCAACCTTTTTCTAGATTTAGTCTTCTTAGCCCAAAAAAGTATAAAATCTACTTAGGAGAACTCTCCCGGCGAGATGAATTTCCCGAGGTGTACCTTTTTCGTCCTTAATCTACAGGCTGAAAAAAGGGGTAAACTCATGCCAGTAGATTTTTTTCTAGACCAATTTAACGAGTGTGAAAGAACAAGGTCACTCGACGATCTTTTCAATTTTAAGGAGTCTGAAAAGAGCTTAACTATAGACTTTGTATCATATGTTCTTCTGGATGAATTAATGAGTGTGAAAGAACAAGGTCACTCGGCGATATTTTCAATTTTAAGGAGTCTGAAAAGAGCTTATCTATGGACTCCGTGGGGGTTCCTTTTTCGTAAATTTAGTGCCTCAGGCCCAAAAAAGGGTTAAACTTATACCTGAGAATACTCTTCTAGCGAACCGAAGTTCCTAGAGTATACCTTTGTTCATATAATTGACCATCTGGACCAAAAAATGGGTAAAATACCGCCGGACAGACGTGCCTTCAATTTTTAGTTTGGCGAGCGTGAATAACAACAAGATCGCTCGACAATCTTTTCATGTTAGAGAGTCTAAAAAGGGCTTAGAGAAGACTCTTTTTGGGGAGTCTCGAGGGTGAGACCAAGGGCGATGACACATCAGGTGTATGAGGCTCAATCTCGTAATCATAGTAGGACTAAAAGGACTCCTGAGCCTAAAGTCATTAATGATGACATGAACACCAAAATGCAACCAGGATCTACCTAGGGAATCCATGTAGAGGTAGGCTCTACCACCTCACCACGACACTTCTAAAGCAACAATGATGGTTCTATACCGCATTTTGGTGGGATCGATCCTATGGCAAAGAGGAAAGTACAATGAGATGCAGAAAGTGGAGGTGGAATCCTAACTTAAATGAAAAAAGTTGGGAAAACGACTTTTACCAAAGGACCTTTAAAAGTGACCTATCTCCCAAAAAAATTTCCAAGCCAAAAACGTGAAGTGTATCGTAACATCCAATGATAAACTCAAGAACCATGTTAAATGATTTTCAAGCCAGAAAAAACGACAAAAGGGTTCGAAAAAGTGGCAAAAAGGCCAAAAAAGTCTATAAATAGAAGATGACAGCTAATTTTCACCATTGCAAATTGAGAATTAACCAAAAAGCTAAAAATACCCCTTTGCTAAAAGAGTTGATTTCGGGAGTTTCAGAGGACGAAACGAACTTCCGCTCGGACCAAGTAAGTACAAATCAACCCCTCTTTCATTTCAATACTTCCCTTATGCTTTTCTTTTATTTTTTTTGGGGGGGTACACTCCTAAAAAGGGGCGGCCCTATGTGTACGCAGGTTGTCCAAGGACAACCCACATAAGCCTGCGGGCAGAAAACAATCTACCTGTGTGCATACACGGCTGTGTCCAAGAAAACCCATGTACACCCTCATTAACATAGAAAAAATGAAAAAACAAGACCTAAGTCCCTCCATGAACTTGTCATTTGACAGGATGTATGTCCATTGGAGAGAGAGGGAGCATGAATATATTGATATCTTGGTCAAAGAGGACCCTGCTGTTGTCGCCACATTGAAATAATGCGGGTTATAGAATTTATTTCGATGTCCACTCATGAGGGAACAACCCAGGTTGCTGAATACCTTGGCGGATTATTGGCATCCTGACACTGAGGCGTTTATGCTCAAGGGGCAGTTGTTGACTCCAATGACTGAAGACATATAATTTTTGACTGGCCTCTCGAGGAGAGGGGAACCAGTCAACTTGCATTCTTTTCCCCTAGGGCCCCATAACATCGTCGAGATGATCGGACTACATTGTGATACCGGCACTGAGAAAGTAGGTTCTTAGGTGCCAATCCACAATATCACCAACCTACCACTGAAAGTGATAGTTTTTCTCATTGGACAGATCACTGGATCCGAGACCTTACATCAGGCCTCCCAGACGCACATGTATTGTGCAGTGCGGTGCTTGAAAGCACAATTGTTCGACTGGAGCACGACCATGCTTGACTGCATGAAGAGACAACTTACAGAGTGTCATGGGTGGAGTAACAATAACTTCAGGTTCGGTACCATTTTGTGCTCATTCTTCTTTGAGAGGGTACCTAGCATGAGTCCACGAGAGACAGTACTGGGGCATGTGCCCTCCTTCCCGGCAGTGTGTAGGTGGGCAGCATTGTTGTCACAACAAGGGGGAGGAAGGACCATAGAGGTCTTTGACAATACATTTTTTGACTGGTGGGCACGACAGATTACGCCCATAGAGGACTACCCCTATGCCAAAATCAACTTCTCTAGAGATCTAGACATGCCTGTACCTCCTGGAGGAGAGCGAGGAGAGATAAGTACGTTTTCTTTTTAAAGTTTATTTAATTTTTTAGTTTCTTTTTATATATATCATTTTTATATGCACCAGAGTATCTGAAAACTATGTATCTATTATGTACAGATGTGGGGCCAGTGCGTCCAGCAAACTTCGCGAGGACCAGGCGACATCCTCGACCAAAGGCAGCACCAACAATAGTCGTCAGACCAGCAATAGTAGCAGGGGGACCTCCAGCCAGAGAGGCTGAGAGGGTGTTGAGATGAGTGGAGCGGAACCTCACCGTTCTCACTCATACAGTTCACATGGCCGAGATCGAGGATCTCCCACCATCAATGCAGCCTCACGTAGTTGGGGTGCCACAGACCTGGGTCCAACTCTTCTGGCATTTGGAAAACATCGTCGTTCACTATGGCATGGCCAACAGACCCCGTGCTTAGCTAGGGTGGACCACTTACGTGCCGAGGGCACTCTTTTGTATATTTTTTAGGGCATACACCTCGTGATGTATACCAGACATTTTATTTTTTAGGCCTTCGCGCCCACCTATGTACTCTGAGACTTTTTGATATATATGTGTGTATTTACATATTTTATGTCTTATGGATCACATTTTTACAAATGTATGTACATGTGTATGTGTGTGCTTCTTTTTATGTGTGTGCAATATGCCAATCTAATACTTGATTAGCTAGAGTATCTGTCATTTGACTCAATCTCCTAGGAACATGGATATACATAATGTAATCAAAGTATCATTCTAAGAGACATACCCTAAGGAATTGTCGATGTAGAGTAGGATCATAAACATGGTAAACCCCATTTAACTGGGACACAACCAGTTGAGCATCTAAGTAGACACGGAGGTGAGAGATACCATACGACAAAGCGTCACGAAGAAACTCTATTACTGTGTTGTGTTCGGCAACGTTGTTTGTGGCGTCACCTAAATAGATACCTCTAGAAGATAGCCACTGGCCTTGAGGTGTGAATATCCCCCAAGCTGCAGAAGAAAGCCTCCAAGTGTGTCAGCTAGTGTCATCCGCGAACCCAACGAACACCTATGATTCACTTGACATCTGCCACAGCGAAAAAAGACGACATAAATAACATGTCTATAAAATAAAAGACAAAAACTAACTGTATAAGAACTATACATACGTACAAGAAGTCACCCAAGGTGACCCATCTATGAGTAATACTTCTTGAGGTAGAGCCCATTTCTAGGCTCCGCCAAAGCATTTCCCTCAAATTCAACCAGACGATAAGCGCCCTTCTTTAATACCTCATTCACGATGAAAGGTTTGAACCATATGGGTTTGAACTTGGTTGCCCCCAGGGGATCCTTATCTTGGTCGTAGACTAGGACAAGGTCACCTTCGGACAAAATATGAGGATGGACGAACCGATCATATTGACACTTGACTCATTGCTTGTGAGACTCGTTGGCCAAGGCTACATCATGGCGTTGCTCATCGATCTACTCGAGATATAATAAGCGTTCCTCAAGCGGTGAAGTGTCTGGAAATAACTGTACTGCCAGCTTTAGAGATAGGATCTGACACTCTATAGGCAAGACTGCTTCCAACCCGTAAACGAGTTGAAAAGGTGAGAAACTGGTGGCAGTCTTTACATATATTTGGTAGGCCAATAACGTCGAGTACAACATCAAATGCCAATTTGACTTGGCAGAATTGATCGTTCGTTGTAGAATATTCTTGAGGGACTTATTCACAACCTCCACCTGACCATTCTCTTGTGGGTATTAAGGTGATGAATTCTCTTTCCTCAACCCAAGATTTGATGTTAACTCAGACATCATTTTTTTCTAAAAGTGACTGCCATGGTCAGTGACAATCTCCTTCGGGATGTTGAACCTTGCTATTATCTGATTGAAAATAAAGAGAGTTGTTGTCTCACCATCATTATTGAACGTTGGCATAGATTTGACCCACTTTGTGAAGTTTTCTATTGATACGATGATATAACAATACCCTCTGGTTGAAGTCAGGTGGCATGTAGTATAATCAATCCCCCACTTGGTGAAGGGACCAACTGTAATGACGAGAAACATGGGAGCGGGGTGTGCCCTCATCTTCTGAGAGAAGATCTGACATGGGTGGCGCTTCTTGACCGATTCAACGCAATCCTTGATTAACGTCGGTCAAAATTAACCGGCTCATAGAATATTTTGGGTTGTTTCCAACCCATACAAATGACTGCCACAAGCTCCAGTGTGGCAGTCATTAAAAACAATTTTCACTTCTTCATGAGTGAGACACTGGTGGAGGATGCAATCTACACCTCGATGATACAAAGTGTCATCGAGTATGAGATAGTTTTTTTCCTGATGGCGTATACGTTGATGCTCATCACGAGTAGCAGAGGTGGGGCACTTCAAAGTCTAGATATAGACTAGTATATCTCCATACCACGGGTCCAAACATGAAATCAAAAAAATATATCCTTTAATCAGTGATTCCTCGGGCGTAACATCACCTGATTGGACTGGAAGTTCTGAGATAAGTTTCACAAAGAACAATGACTTTTTGGATTTCACAGAAACAAAATCCAAGTCAAATTCCTGGAGGATAATGATCCATCTACTGATATTTTTGTTCATGATGCATTGTGTCAACACATACTGAAACGGATTCATAATAGGAACGATGATGGTCTTTCGAAGCATAATATAATGATGGAAATGTTGGATAGCATGCACTACTGCCAACGGAAGCTTCTCAGCATGAGAGTAGTTGAGTTATGGTCCAACTAGGCCTCAAATCAGGTAATAAATCACATGCTCTTTGAGCAGTTAGTCCTCTTGAACAAAGACCATACCGATGGTCGAATCTGCAGCGGCCAAATACAATAATAAATATTTATTATAATTGGGAGGCTGGAGCAAAGGGGTAGATGTAAGGGCATGTTTCAATTCTTCAAAAGAGCACTGAGAGGCTTTGTCCCAATGGAAAGGGACTCCCTTATTCAGTAAATGCATGAACCCTTTAGTGATTTTGGCATAGTTTGCGGTAAAACGCCGAAGAAAGTTCGCTTTACCCTGTAAGCTTTGAAGCTGAGGGACTGTGCACAGGGGAGGAAACTGTAGTATCATCTCAACCTTCAGAGGATCGACCATGATCCCTGTTGTTGAAACTATGAAACCTAGAAGACGAGCCAACATCATGGAGAAATTTCATTTGTTTGGATTCAAGCGAATCCGACAGTAGCAACATCGCTCAAAGATTAGTCGGAGGTGCGTGGGATGGTCAACTCTCTTACGATATCATGATGGTAAATCATCAAGATAAGCCTCGAATATATGTCTAATTTCATGGAAAGCAAAAGACATGTCCCACTAAAAAGTGGCTCCAACATTCTTTAGGCAAAAAGGCATCCTATGATAAGAAAATGTGCCCCACGGAGAGATAAAAGTTGTTTTATGTTGGTCTTTGGGCTTAATTTGTATCTGGTTGTATCCCGAAAAACCATCCATGAAAAAAAATACCATAGAGCCTACGCATTCATAGATAATCTGATCAATGAATGAGGTGGGGAAATTATCCTTTGGACAGGCCTTGTTCAAATCACGAAAGTCCATACACACACAAATCATTCCCTACTTTTTGTTGACCGGAACGATATTTGACACCCATTGAGTCAACTGAACGGGGTAGATGAAACTGAATTTGAGAAGTTTCTCTACTTCAGCCTTAATAGATATTTCTTTCTGAGGATTAACTAGATGAAGCTTCTATTGGACCGGCTTGGCGTCGGGATAAGTCGTTAGTTCATGTTCGACGATTCTTGGATCGATGCATGGAATTTCATCGTAAGACCAGGCAAAAATGTCACGAAATTATTTAAATAAATCTGTGTAGATTTGAATCCCCTCGGGGGATCAGTCTGATCCGACAAATACATTCTCCATGACACCAGGGGTTCTGGAGATGTTAATAGGTATCGTTTCAATGATGGTTTCCATATTACCCTCAGCGTAAACTGAGTGTGTAGCCATAGGATTAATAGGACAAGGCCTATCTCCATTCATAGTCAACATGAATTCTCCTGCCTCTATTCTTCTTAAATCTGGGAGGAAATAAGATCTATGATGGAGATCATCCCAGGGTCTGTTCGGACCAGTCAATGCCTCTATAATTGCCTCATCAGAGGGAAATAAAAAGTCTAAATAATCAGTAGTGGTGAGGGAACCTGGTGAGGGAACCTTGAGCCTAGATAGGCTCGATAACTGGATCTAACTTATGTGCGGGAGTCGGATCGGGGTCGGTTGAAGCTTGATGGACAATACTGTACACAAATTCTACCGTGGACAAGGGCATGGAAATGCCAGGAGGCTTTCTCCCTTCCATCATGGCTGATGGGGAAGGAAGAGTCCATGGATCATTAAAGTAATTTGTATGGAATGACGAAACTTGAAAGATTTCATCCCTAGGCTCATCGGGAACAACCGATATGAGCTTGACATCGCTGGAAGGAGGCGGGTAATCAAAAGTACCCATAAAAGGTGGGCACAAACTAAACCCCACGTTGACGACGTCGGGCTGAGGTTTATCAATCATCGGGACTGTGGATTCCCCCAATGAAGGGTCAGGCCTGGAGAAAGACAATTGATCAATGGTTATGATTCGACCCTCATGTGGAAACAAAAATACCCAAAAAACTGTGTCAACCACTGCATGCATTGCATATGTACAACTCCTTCCTAACAATAGGTTGTAGTCAAGAGGCACATCAACCACTTCAACTTCGACAAAAACAATCTTCCCTCCTAATTGCACGGGGAAAGAATGGGTGATTCCATGTGGTCTGAAAGAATGACCATCAAAAGCAGTAAGTAGAGTAGGTCACGGAGAAAAAATGGGTTGGCCAATGGCCTTCCAACACGCCAATGACATCACACAAGTTGAGGCACCTTCATCAACCACTGTGCGGAAAATATTTTGGGTAAAATATTTTGTGGGGTGAGCCACTACTATATGAAACACAACGTGGTATGGGAGACGAGGTTTCAAGTTTGTCGTATCAAACATGATCGTTCTCGGATTATAAGTCTCAGCAGATCCTAAGGAAGCTAACAGATCCTTTCTCTGCGAAGGGAAGCTCTGGAGGACCTCCAAAGGGGACATCACGCAAGGCCTTTGTGACAAATCCTCCCCCACGGAGTAGTTCTGGGTGGCCCTCGTGTTTGTATTATATGAATCTTTCTTGAACACCCCTTTCGGGATGCGTGTCATTGTTTTGCCCATCGTCTTCTCAATTTGGAGAGGAACTGATTTTTTTTTATCTTCTTTACCCTTTTCAGCAGTGTTTGGCATTATGTAGTCATGTTCCCTAGTTGCTATGTGAGCGTCACCTTTCAACATATAAACGTTCATGGTCGAGGGATTACTAGAATACGGAGAGGGTCCTTGACTGCCCCCATACACACTCGAAGAGGCTTGAGTTAATTTTTGGCCATGTGGAAATGGGTTTGTTAACACAACAGGTTGTTGCTACGCCAATAATATTTCGGATAGTTTTTCGTGCAAAGGTTACATGGATACTTCGAATTTATTTTCTCTGTGTTTCCCCCGCCAACATTGTTGGTGGGTTCTTATCCCCCTTACCCTTCTTGTTTCGTTGTTTTTTCTTCCCTTTAGGTTGTTGGTTGGCCTTCGGGTTTGTGTACCTATGACGTTTGAGTAGGGGGAGCATCCGAAATAGAGGTTTGGCTGGCCACTGTCTGTTGTATCAAAAATTGTTGCAATTGATTCGACAGTTGCTCAGTGGGCTTTGCTTGTGCTGAACCAACTATACCATCGGCATGTGGTCCAGACTTCTGTCTGGCCTTGTCAAGGATACACTGTGGCGCATCTGGAAAAACTTCATAGAGTAAACCAGACTGACAGTATATCAGTTCAAGTTGTTGAGATCTCATTATCACCTCTTCCTTGGAAAACACTCCCGACATTGCAACGTCATTGGATAACTGGGGTACCAAAGACTTAAGGAACCACTCCAGTAGGAAAGTTGGTGGGACTGGTACTTTTATCAAACTCTTTTGATGCCGCCATTCTCGGATGTGATCCGAGATATGATCCACTTACCCATTTCATTCTTTTCATTCTGAACTATAATAGTTTCCATCTTTCCTGAAGATATACGAGTGCCCATTTCACTGCAAGAAAAAAACCAAGGATCCATAGGAAAAAGTTAACAAGAAATTCAATTCAACAACATTTCAAATTAACTAAAATGGAATTCCTATATTTCCTTTTATGGGATTGTTGTATGGGAATCAAATAAAATCATCAACAACTGAATTAAACAAGAGTATATCAATGCTACACTAAACACCAATGTAAAAAACATAATTGAACAAGAAGGATAGTTTGTTACTCTGTAGTATCATGATATTCATTCTTGCTACATTTATTTTGTTGCGCCTCTTTCGTCACCTTAGTGAGAAAAATAGAGGTGCTTGCAAGCTTAGTTGGGTTTGCTAAGCAGGACAGCTGTAAGGAAAAGGGTTAGAGAAAGAAATATAAAATAACAACTAAAAATTAAACTAAGAAATAAAACAACAACTAAACTAATGAACATAGGAACATAAGGACAAAAGAAACAATATGACCCATGTCACCAATGGTAAGGTTGATATTAGTGAAAGAATACACCAAGAAGAAAGAGGACTATGAGTCCCTTCTTTCTCCAGGGGAGGGCTCTTTGGACCCCCACAAATAAGCTCTTCTTACAACTTTGAAAATGAAAATGAAAATGGTGAAAGAATTCCTTGCTAATCCACTCAAGAGGTGAGATGGATTGCTCAATGCAATGATGATAGTATACTCTTGGTGAGAATAGAGGATTCCTCAAGAGAATAGTAGAAGCATAACTTTGCTATGAAATTCCTTGAAAAATAAAGTGCATCCATGGCCTTTTTATAACATTCCTTTGAGGTATTGTCCAACCACTTTGTAGTGTGTAAAGAGGATAATTAGGGCATTTATAGGTCTTTGACCAACCACCCAGTTGAATCCAGTCCAGATTTGAGTGTCAAATCAACTTGGAAGTTGAACCAGAAGTAGGTGGGAGGCCGACCACTCTCATAAATGCGTCGTTTCTCAACTGTGTGGCTTTTTGCGACAACAGTCGTGCATCGTGCGCGATTTCAGCATTTTTGTTTCGCGCATGCACGCGCGCTCCCTGTGTCATCATAGCGCCCTTTAATTTTAGCATTGGTTGCATAGTTTTTGACCCTTTGTAAATTCTTTTGTGGTAATTTTGGTCCATGGGTGACCTCATAACTGTTTGACGATGCTGAATTCTTGTAAACATTTGTGGATGAAATTTCAGTGATAACAGATGCCCCTGATGGATGAGGTTAGGAGCATACGTATAGCCAAAATCCATCAATGTTTCTTCTACGGAGAGTGTCATTGTAAGAGAGAGCGATAGTGGGATTGTCAAGAGCTACCTGTTGGAGGGAGAAGGGAACAGAACACAACATTCCATAAGGTGTGTAAAAATAAACTGTGTACAAACGAGGCGGGCATGCCCCATGCTCGTGTCATGTAACTCAAAAAAAGGAATGATTTGTTGATGTAGACAACTACAGTGCCCTCGGGGGCGCTTGTGATAAAGGCAGAAGAAAATTCTACAGAGGAACATACTTTGACCAGTAGGCAGTGATATCTGTAAGAAATATCATGGATGGTGTAGGCATTGATAGCCCAGCCCAGTTTAGAGGTCTTCGGCAAATATAAGAAATAATTGCAATAGTTGCAAAGTAAGACCCACTGTAACATGAGAAAGTGTTGAAGTCAAATGTTACGGGGGTCAATGACAGCAGGGATCAATTGTGTTTCTCCCTATGCCATCCGAGATCTCTCATTGGATAGGTAATGAGAATCAAGATATTGTCGCCCAAATTGTGCTGATGTCGACAAAAGGGGGACGCGACTCCCAGAAGCAAAGGGCTTCGTGAAATCTACGAGGTGAGGTGAGGAACTGGAGGAGGTACATGGTCAAATTCAATATGTATGGAGATTCAAGATTGCCCTTGGTTGGGGGTATATGCGAAGTATAAGTGGCCACAACTGTTCAACTAAGTCGAGTGTCAGGGGGACAACAAGACGTGGGATAAGTTGTGCCAGAGGTGGGACAAAGTGAAAAAATTCAGAGGGTAGAGGTAAGTGACCTATGGGATACTCAGAGGATATGGACGATGTCAAAAAGGGTAGATGATAATGAGTGCCCCAACCAAGGGCGACATTGGTTGCATTTCCCAAAAAGGGAAGAAGGTTGCCAAAGGTGATGACAACAAGGAAATGTAAATGCTGGAAACAAAGGTGTTTGTACAATAAATAAAGAATAATTTGGGATGAGGGTACAAATACAGAAATGGATGCCCCAATGTAATATGGTTGGCCCGAATAGGGCATGATTTTCTTGGAGAGCCGGTGGAGGGTGGCGGCCCCATGGGTGGGTTTTTGTATGAGGTAGGTGAAATGAAGGGAAATTTGTAGATGGGTAAACTGATTGTGGATGAAATGGAGGGTTCATGATACTGCGGAGGTGCAGTTAAAAATAGAACCTTGAAGAGACAATCTGGGAGTCCGGTGGGAAAGCTAGCAAAAAAAGGAGAATGAGTATGTGGCTGATTTGCGACATAATGTAAGACTATCGGGACTCCCATCCCTAAAAGTTTGAAAAACAACATGAGTGTCAATTATGAAAAAGGGTGATATGAATGGGACAACTCATGTGGGGGAGAGTGCTATCGGGTGACAGTATCGAAGATGCAAATGGAGGTGTTGGTACTACAGAGCCGGAGATGGGGATCCTACAGGTAAATGATAGAGGGTGTGACTGGAGATGCAAGTGAGATTCAGAGGGAATGATTACATGCCAGTGCTGATGATATACCTGAAGGGGTGGTGTTGATGTATGATGACCAAATGCCTGCACACATGAAAAACAAATATCCAACTTGAACAATATCTAAAGAGAATCAAACATACTAGCATTTATTTGATAATGTTGAACATGAGCACACATACTTGAATGGGGTATGAAAAAAAAAAATGGCGCCCCAGGGGCTTAGGATAAAAAATGGCCGGGGGACTGTCGTGATGTAGATGATGGGATGCTGATCCTGTGGTTGAAGATGGATCGAAGAACGGACACCTGGATCTCCCAAAATGTCGATTGGAAGTTTGACGGAAAGGCCTATATATAGATGTAGGGCCCACATTGCCACCTCATTTGTACTTGCTGCCAAAGTGACTAGACGAGAGGTATTCAGAGGAGATTTGGCGATTCTGGGAGAATGAGTCAGTCGATCTAGATTTAGAAAGATTTAGGTTAGTAGTCTGATCATCCTGCATAGAATTAGGTTTTCCATTTGTGGGCAGGGGCTGTACGGAGGGTCGTACAGGGGTTTTAGGGAGGTGGGCCCCCCGAAGTCCACGAGCGATCCAGAAATATGCACACACAAGTGCGCGCCTACCGTCTGGATAGCCACGCATGGGTGCGTGGCTGTGTAGTGGCTAGGTGCATTCTGATGCGTTCCTACATTCGTGACAGGGGCACATCCATGCGCCCCTGTAGGGTAAATAGGCGCACCTGTGAGATGGACAGGCGTGCCTGAGTGCACACCTGTGGGTGAACAGGCGCGCATACGTGCGTGCCTGTGGGGTGATCAGGCATGCATGTGTGCACACTTGTGGGTTAAATAGATGTGCCTTGGAGGCAAGGTTGACGGGTGTAAAACTTGTTTTGTAATGTTTTTTATGGTCAATATGGCTAACCGAAGACTATTTTATGTGGATGCAGGTGATCATTGTGCACGATGCTAGTCGGCTGGAAAGAGAGGGATTGGTCTCAGCTGAGGGATGTCATGGTGATTGAGGATCTAGGGGTACGTGCTACTTTGGAAACTAGTTGGAGTGGTACTCCAAAGCAGGATATGACGTGGTTAAAGAAAAAATGCGTTGCCGTGTCAACGATATTGTTGAAGGTGGGAATAGCTTCCGCCCATTTTATGAAGTAATCGACTGCGACAACAATGTATTTGTGGCCGTTGTTGGAGGGAGGATTACAAGTCATGAATTCAATGCCCCATTTACAAAAGGGGCCAACAGTAATGACTGGGTGAAGAAGAGCAAGTGGTGATCGTGCTTTGTTGCTGTAAAGCTGACATTTCTCGCATTGTTTCATGCCATGAATGTAATCGTGAAACAATGTAGGACAAAAATAACCTACTTGGATGATCTTATGAGCAGTGGACATTCCCGAAAGATGGCCCCCACATGTGCCGCTATGGCAGTCGTTCAAGACTCTATCAGCCTCGTCAATAGTCAGGCAGCGACGAAGAATGGTGTCGACCCCTCATTGGTATAAGATGTATCCGATGAGGAGGTAGTGGGGGGCCTGGTGGAAAATACGGCGATGATCATCTCGTGAAAGATGGTTACCAAATTTTTGTGTTCGGAGATAGACGAGGAGGTCATTGTACCATGGGTCATCTGAAGTGATGTGGAAGAGATGTTCATCGGGGAAATCGGTATTGATGAGGGCAATGGTAGTGTCAGAGGGGAAGGTCGTGACAAATTCGGAAAGGATGAGAGCTTTCTTGCTCTTGGGTGTTGGGAATTCAAGATCATACTCCTGAAGGATAACGATCCATTGGGAAAATTTTCCATTAATTTGCCGACGACTGAGAAAGTATTACATAGGGTTGGAATCGGTGACGACTTTAGTCGTGCGAAGAAAAATGTAATGACGCAGTTTCTGGACTGCGAGGATGACTGCAAGATCTAGTTTCTCTTTGTTTTTATACTTCAAGGGTGGCCCTGAGAGGTTTTTACTAACGTAGTAAATGACATGCTCACAATCGTCATCAATAATTTGAACGAGAACTCCTGCTACTGAGACAGTTAATGCTGAGATGTAGAGGATATAGTCGCGATTATAGTCGGGTGCACCAATTAAAGGGGTGTTGGAGAGCACCATTTTAAGATCGTCAAATGCTTTTTGGGCATGTGCATCCCAGTGAAATGGGATGTCGTGGCGTAGTAAGCAAAGGAAACCATGTGCTCGAGTGGCATAGTATGGAACAAATCATCGTAGGAAGTTATCTTTTCCTTGTAGGCTCTGGAGTTGACGTAAATTCTGGGGAGGTGGAATTTCTGTGATGGCTTGGACTTTGAGGGGGCCCATGGTAATACTGCTTTGGGAAATGATGAATCCGAGGAGGTTCCCTGCAGTGACGTAGAACACACACTTGAGGGGGTTCAAGCGGATATTGTACTGACGACACTGTTGGAAGATGATCCGTAAATCATCCAGATGTTGGGTGCGTTTCTTGGATCGAGTTGTGAGGTCATCCAAGTATGCAAGGATGATATGAGCTAGATCGTGAAAAATATATGTCATAGCCGATTGGAAAGTTGCGCTAGCATTCTTTAGGCCAAACGGCATAACATGATATGAAAAAGTACCCCAAGGGGTAGTGAATGAAGTTTTGTATTGATCGGCGAAGTGGATTTGGATTTGATTATAACCAGAGAAACCGTCCATGAAGGATAGAGCCTCGTGGCCTACGCAATCATCGATAATTTGATCGATGAAAGGCATTGGAAAGTTTTCTTTGGGACATGCGTGATTTAGATCACGAAAGTCTGTGCAGACGCGGATAGTGCCCTGTTTTTTGTTAATGGGTACAGGGTTGGAAACTGTTGTTGGGAGAAATACCCTACGGACTAGAAAACTAGGGTCAGACTTGCATGCTAATTTTGACTGTAAAGAAATGACTTTTTAACCTACCACCCAAAACTTAAACCCCTCTTTCATGATACATGCATGGAAAGGAACTACTAACCTTTTTATTGATGTTTGGTGTAGATCCTCCGTTGCGCTTTTGACTGTTTGCTTGCGTTGCTCCTTCCAAAGTTATCCTGCAATCAAGACAAACAAATACACATGCATGATACTTTTCTACTTGAGGGTTAGAAATTAAGCATAAATTACACAAACCATAGATAACTCATGCATTGGGATGGGAAAAGTATTATTTTATTATTTTCAAAATGAATCAACTTACAATCAAATTTGAGACCGGCCACCGCTCCTTGATCCTGATCCTGGGCTCCTCCTCTTCTTTTGTCCTCCAACTGCTTTGCGTTAATTCTCCTTAGGCTTGAGGAAAGGCTAAAG
>SNQJ01S0161318.1:10673-28441 GCA_010110895.2 Picea sitchensis | reverse complement strand
AGAGACCTTCGGGTTGAACCTATCTGGGAGAGATATCAAGATTTTCTGAACTAAAGAAGGTTCATCAATTGTTTCACCAAGTGCCTTCATTGCATTTACCATTTCTTCTACTCTTAGAAATTATTTTCCAACAGTTTCATCTTCCTTCATCTTCATCTGTTCAAACTTTATTATGTAGGTTTGAAGCTTTGCATCCTTTACTTTCTCATTACCCTCATAGTTGCTAATGAGTTTGTCCCACATGTCTTTGGCAGTTCCTAGGTGTATAACTTTTATCAATTCTTCTTTTGTAAGCCCACTCAAGATATCATTCATAGCATTAGCATTGAAGCTAAATTCTAGTTTGTCATCCTTATTAGCTATCACAACTGGCTTTACATAACCAGTATCCACCGCATCCCAGACATTTGCACCTAACGACATTATGTAGGTTCTCATTCTAATTTTCCAGAAGGTAAAGTTTGTTAAATTGAACAGATGGACCTTATTGGTTGAATTTCCTTGATGGCTTGACATGTTTAAGCTCTAGGATCTACCCTTAGATAAAAGGGGCTAGCTTTGATACCAACTATTGGAAAACTGAGAGGGGGGGTGAATCAGTTGTCACCGTGCTTAAACAATTATGCTTCTTTTAAAATATTTACAAGGAACTCAATGACGATCACAATAATGTAGGGAAATGAACAATGGCACATTCAACATCAGTCACATATATGAGAAACACAGAGACAAAAATTTCCCAAGGAAACCCATATAGGGTAAAAACCTCTTCTTCTTTATATGATAAGTATTATTTACATTCTTTACATTATCATACATTTGAGAACCAACTCATTGTGAGGCTACAACCTATGTTTCAAAAGCTGCAACTTGCTGAGAGAACCAACTCTCTATTTTTCTCTAACACCCACTAGAAGGAAGCACCAAATCCCTAGTTTCTCTAGCTCCAACTAGAAGGAAGCACCAACTCCATGGTTTCTCTAGCACCAACTAGAAGGAAGCACCAACTCCCTGTGTTCAAGCCCCCACTTGAACCTCTAAGGACACCAGTCCACCCTAGAACCTCCCAACCACCCTGAATTATGAATATGAAATACTAAAACCTATTATAGTGATATAGTGTTCAATAACAGCTTACCAGTCTCATCATTGTTCTGCAAGATTTTGCTACTCAGACTTCCTCACTGTCTTCCAGTATTCATCCGCTGCCCATTCTGTTCTTCTACTTTTTATGCTCTATGCACCATGTCTATTCGCTGCACACTGCTTCTTCTATTCTTTTCAGCTGCTGCACTCTGATCCTTCTTCATGCATGAATCACCTTCAACAGCAACATCCACAACAATTCCAACAACAACAACAACCTCATCTCTTCTCTGTACCATGTATATATATATTTTGTGCATCTTGTGCATTCAATATTCGCCATTCCTATGCATACTCATACCGCACCAATATCCTCCACATCTCAAGTTCTCTGCGTGATCATCATTGCAACTCTTCAGCTTCTCTGACAGTTCAACTCCTGTGTCTATCATCACTAGGTGTTATGACGAGATTCCTTTTTCTCTCTCG
Organism: Picea sitchensis; assembly: GCA_010110895.2. NCBI lineage: Eukaryota > Viridiplantae > Streptophyta > Pinopsida > Pinales > Pinaceae > Picea > Picea sitchensis. Next base: position 26,866 of record SNQJ01S0161318.1, on the reverse strand, counting down.
CAGTTGAGACTCTTCATATTCTTTGTTACAGTCGAGCTCATCCTTTTTCTTTTAGTTACGAGATCTAACCCTCATCCAACGGTCAATTTCCTCCATGAATCGTTTTCATTCCACTGGCAGATTCCATGTAACTCTTTAGCTCCTATGGAAATCACAATGAAGTCTCTTCGCATCCTCTGGTAGAAACCATCAATGGTTTCTACTAGTTACACTGTGAGGATCAACATTAGCCCTTCGATCGTGCTCATGTTCACATCCATCGTTGGATTAACTCTGATGAGTTCTTGCATTATTTACCCGTTTCTCACTTTCGCAATTCAGAGATTCTACGATGAGACATCTTGAGTCTCCATGTCATGAGTTTCGAAACTCTGAAATGGAGTTTTTTTGTGTTGGCTCCTTCCTTTATATGACCATGGATATGACCAAGCGCTTATGCATAAAGCACTTTCGCGATTTCGGATTTCATGAATCTGGAGATGAGGCATCTCGACTCTCCAAGTTGCGATCCCCGAAACCTCGAAATGGAGCTTATCTGAACTGACTCCTTCCCTTCTCATGACCACCGGCGGTGACCACAGGCTGTGCCAAAAAGGTGCTTCATATTTCGTGAGTTTATAAACTTCATCGACTCTGATCGACGGTTGAAATCTCCATAGATCCGATGGTCCAGATATTATCGTGAATTCGCATCTCACGATTCCTGCGATGGAGGTTCTCGTCACTCCAAGTCACGATAGGCGAAGCTCCGAGATGGAACTTAGATCAATGGTCCAGAACCCTTGGTGATCTGATAGTCTATATATTATCGTCAGTTCGCATCTTGCGATTCCGACGATGGAGGTTCTCGTCACTCCAAGTCACGATAGGCGAAACTCTGAGATGGAGCTTAGATCAAAGGTCCACGTTCTAGGTGATCTGACAGTCCTGATATTTTCATGATGTCGCATCTCATTGTTCCTTAGATGGGGGCTCTCACCTCTCCAATTCGCGATAGGTGAAACTTCGAGATGGATTCAGATCAACGGTCTAGATCAAACCTCGATCTGACGGGTGAGATTATTTCACAATTTCGCATATCACGAATTGAGAGGGTAGGGAACCCTATTCCTTTGAATTTCCAGTCAATGACATAACGATCTTTCACCACGTGTCCTATGGATCAACGGTCCACAACTATCCTCGATGGATGGCCAGTATTCCTTCATGGTTTTGGGGAGTTGGATGACTCTTGGACTTATCCGCCTTGCAACTTCACCATATCTAATGGCTATTGAGCCTTCGTAAATACCCTAGATCCTACAACCCAGATCTTCTCGCGATTTTGCCACTTCGTGATTTCACTGCTTCGCGATTTCTTCCAACTGAAAGAATTTGTTTTAGGGAGTTTTATGAGGGGAGCTACAATTTTTCCATAATTTTGAACAAACTTGTGACAATATCCTAACAAACCCAGGAAGCCACAATTTTTTTTAAGAGTCTTAGGGCGCGACCAATCCCGCATTGCTTCCATTTTTTTTGGATCCACCCTGCCACCATCCTTTCCAACAATATTTATCAGGTACTCAACTTTATAGGCTCCAAAAGAAGATTTAGATCGGTTAAGAAAACATTTGTGTTGAGATAGAATATGCAAAAACTTGATCTACATGGGTAAGATGGGATTTCCAAGTTTTCCTATAGATGAGAATATCATCAACAAAAACCAAAAAAAAATGACCAAGGAAAGGATGAAAGACATGATTCATGATAATTTGAGAAGTGGAGGGAGAATAAGAGAGGTTGAATGGAAGAAATAATAACTCATAGTGACCCTCATGAGTTTTGAATGCAATGTTGGGAATTCCTTCTTCTTTCATACGAATCTAGTGGTAGCCAAAATGGAGATCAAGTTTTGCAAAATACTGAGCACCACTCAATTAATCGAAAAGGTCATCAATTATATGAATGGGGATTTTTGCCTTGATTTTCAATTTGTTGAGTGCATGAAAATTGATACACTTTCATTAATTACCTTTTTTATCGAATATCCTGACTATTGGAGAAGAATAGGGGCTAGTACTAAGGCAGATGACACATAATTCTAGAAATTATTAAACAAGATTCTCATTTTCATTCGTATGGAAGAAGGGATGATGATAAGGGAGAACATTTGGGGGAACACTTCCTAGAACTAGAGGAATGGAATGATCATGGAAACTACGAGAAAGGGGAATACATTTGGGGGTTTCAAACATAGCTTGGTGTTGGCAGAGGACACATTGGAGCTGGAGATGGACATAGTATGTTTCAAATTCTTGAATGGAATGAAGTTGGGAAATAATGCCAGAATGACATTTTATGAGGAGATTTTCCATTCATTGGGAACTAATGGTCTCTCGTGAACCTGTAGTGATGACTTGGAACTGGTCCTCCTATTGGAATTGTATGTTTAATTTATGAGATTTCAATTGGTACTGACCAATTTGTACGCGTACATTTTCACAACACCCTCCATATTTCATAGAACCCCCATTGGAAAACATGATTTGGAAATTATTAATTAGAAAAACATTGGAATTGACTTCTTGGGAAATGTGGTGATGAATAAAATTGTGCGTGCAACCACTATCAATGAGAATGATGACTTTCGAGTGATTAATGTAGGCAATTAAATTAAGGGTTTGGGGAGTAGAGAAAAAAATGAGTTAATTCAAGGAAATCAATGGTTCAACTTCCAGTGGATCAAATGTTGGATTAATATTAGTTGGTGGGGGTAGATCAGGTACAGTGGAAGCATCTTCCTCTTCTTCAGAACCATCCTCATACATAGCCATAAACATCCTATGTTCCTTACACTTGTGCGTAGAAAAATAGTTGTCATCACATTTATAACAAAGACCCTTAAGTTAGAATTCATACATTTCATCCGAGGTAAATTTATGGATCTTGAGGGAAGTAGAAAGAGCGGAATAAAGGGTGGGTATAGGGAGAGGAATAAAGGGTGTTTTTCTAGTTTGGGATGAGACTGCTTGTTGTTCTTCCTTGGCTCGTTTAGTAGCTTCCAACCAAGTCTAAGGGAAATCCATGAGGACATGGGCAGATGTTTCATCCTTGAGTCCACTAATAAATAATTCCTTGAAAAAAGAAACTATCATTCCCTCCATTCTTAAAGCCAATTTATGAATGGGATCTATAAATTCTTCCATTGAGATAGTTTGTTTCAACTTGGTCAAATGACATAAATAATGGGTGTCATTCTCAAAGCGATTAGAAAGCTACGAAAAAAAATATGTCTAAGAAACATACCCTCAATGTGCCTTTTTACGTCATTACCACCATTGCCAGCATTCAGGATCCAAATGGATAACACCATAACAAAGTTTTTCCAACTCATCAGTAATGTTGTGGAAAGAGAAGTAGTGGTCCATTTGGGTGACCCAACCCATGGGATTTGAGCCGTACAAATTTTTTGCATGCACTCTAGGAAGACATAGGTCACATTGAAAGTGATTGGACTCAAAACTATGGGCATTGGAAGAAGTATCACCTTCGGGTTGCAAAGGTTGGTCAGATGAGGGAATACCTATAGGAATATTCAATTTTCTGAAGAGATAGATAGTAAATAATTAAAATTGTAGTTTCATGTGGTAATAGAGGACCTTCGTCATGCCTTATTTTAGGTCATCTATTTTGGCATCTATGGTGGAATGCATGGGGGAATTTATTTTGGAAATAGTGGCTTTGATTTTCCACAGTTCCTTCTAGGTCATGGAGAAATCAAATGACAAGGCATGGAAGTGTGATTCAAGGTATTAGATGTGGGTATGGGAAATGATGAAAGGGGGACATAAGAAGGGGTCAGGTGGATCTATACAGAAAATGGGTTATAGGTGAAGGGTATCATGACAATCTAGGTGAGAAGAGGAATCCAATGGGATAGGTCCCAAAAAAGGGTGGTGGGAAGGGGGGTCGGGACCAAAGGAAAAGAAAAAGATAAAAAATGATAGGTATCACAATGATCAAGAGGAAAAGAGGATTCCAATGTGATAGGTCTCAAATAAAAGGGTCGAGCATGATAGTTATACTCCGATCTTTTTTTTACTCATGTGGAGTTATACTACAATCTGGATAATACTACAGCGTCAAAATGCCCAAATTATTAATAGGAAAAAATGTGTAGTAATTTTGCAAGAAAAATGTAGGAGAGAAGGTTGCATGATAATATATATTCTAGGTTTTTAGATCCAACCTCGAGACTTTAGAATTCTCCACCTCCCATAGTTTTACTATGTATCTCCGCTCTTCAGGTTTTTCTTTACCCATGCTTAGATGTCCTGATGTTGCATCTTGATATGGACTCGAAATGTCAACCTTTGATAAACAATATTGTGGTTCCTCTGAATCCTCCAAACAATCCCTCCCACATAAATCTTACTGTTCAGATTCATTCCCTGTATGGTAGGGAGACTTTGGATGAAATCCATCTTATGGAAAATCTCAGAGTAAAGATCCAACAAAGATTAGAAGATATGGAATTTCTCAGAAACTATAGAGATAACAAAGTCCTACCTAAATACACCTACATAGAACATAGAATGAAGAATAAAGGGACCAAAACAACATTCTACAAGTTAGGTTTATCCATCATTAAAAGTGAAATAAACAAGACCATATTCGCGTTATATTACCTTTCGAAAATGACATTCTGACTACACCTGAATCTTGCACACACTATCTGGCCGAAATTATGGAGAACAATTGACGCATTGGCCTCCCTCAAATAGGAAAAATAGAGCTACGTACTACGCACCAGGAAGAAGAAGAAAATGGAAATACTATTAAATGATAACACGTGAATAAATAATGACAACAAACCCGCAAACAATAAAAAAGTGATTAACCTCTGCTCACACACACTTGACAAAGATGAGTTGAGCATCCTTGAGAAAGGATTAAATTTTGCGATCTCACCTACCTCTGTCCTAGTGGACAATCCTATATTTTGCATAGAAGATAGTATAAAAAACCTAACTGATGAGGACAAGGGACATGTTAGACAGGACTGTGCTTTCATCTTAAGAAGATTGAAACCCCAAAGAGAAATATCAGTAAAGAAGAAAGGCGCGTCATTACAAGACTTAGAAATAATACAAACTTGGTTATCCTCATAGCCGATAAAGGTGATGCCACAATAGTAATGAATCAAGAACATTACAACACAAGAATGATTGATCACTTGTCTCAATGTGGGAGCTACAAGAATATTCCCAGTAACCCTATTGCGAAGGTCATGAAAAAAATTAAAATAGCTATAAAAAATTCCATCCTAGATGAAAGAATAAAAAAGTGACTTCTCTTGAATAGTGAGATTGCCCCAAGAATCTACAAGCTACCTAAAGTTCACAAAGACAAGGTTCCTCTTAGAACTATAGTAAACACAATAGGTTCGCCCACTTATGAACTAGAAAAGTATGTATAAAAATCCTTAGCCCCTTAGTAGGTCATACTGAATCCTTCATTAAGGACTCTAATGATTTCGTCAAAATCATCTAGAATGAGAAAATAAAACCCGAGGACATCCTTATTAACTTTGATTTTGTCTCCCTCTTCACCAAGATCCCACCATATTAAGCCATCCAGGTTGTTAATGAATTGACAGACCCAGAAACAACAAAACTAGCATAGGTTTGTCTCCGGTCCACATTTTTTAGCTATCAAGGTGAATTCTATGAACAAACAAGCGACATAGCCATGGTATCATAACTTTCTCCCTTTGTCGCCAATATTTTCATGGAAAACTTCGAGAAAAAAGACCTAGATACCTTTCCTCTTAAACCATTACCATAGAAGAGATTCGTTCATGATACCAACATACTTTCGCCCCACGGTAAAGAAAAACTAGATAAATTCTTCCAACATCTCAAAAATATTTCTAAAGACATCAAAGTCACAATGGAACTTGAGGAAAATTGTAGCATTCCCTTCCTAGACGTACTAATCAAAAGGAAATAAGACGGGAGTATTCGACATAAATCTTATAGGAAAACGACCCACACAGAAAACTACCTTCACACTATCTTTCATCACCACCCAACCTAGAAGTTAGGAGTCCTCAACACTCTAGCCACGAGAGACTTAATAATTTATGATGACGATAACCTAGTTCAAGAAAAATATCACCTCTGTAGGTTTTTCAAGAGCATAGGCTACAAGGACAAAGAAATTAAGAAAATGTTAAACAAATCCCTAGATAGAGAAAGTAATGGACCTAAACCACCTAACAACCAACCCCCCGGTACTATAGCCTACCTCCCTTATATCCAAGGAATAACTGATAAAATTACCAATGTCCTGAGAAAGAAAGATATTAAGACCTCCTTTAAACCCTCATAAACCATCAAACAAAAACTAAAATCCATTAAACATGAACCTGACCATAGGAAATGTAAATGCGTTTACAAAATAGAACGCTCTTGTGTTAAATGCTACATAGGAGAAACTGGTTGTTCCTTTCAGATCAAAATCAAAGAACATGGAGCAGATATAAAAAACAAACATATGCGCACCTCATATTTAGTCAAACACTCCTTTTCATCCAATCACCACATATGCCTAGAAGACACAAAATTTTTAGGCAAGGAAGATCACTTATTCAAACGCAGAATCAAAGAAGCTATTGAAATCCTTAAACACCCTAACAACTTGAATAGGGACAATGGCCTAGAAATTAGTTAAAATTGGATTCTTTTGATCCAAGACAAGTGTACCAAGTATTTTACTCTTTAACCCTAAAACATAGGTTCCTCTATTTCAACTAAAAACAACTTTTCAATAATAATAACCCTAAAACCTAAAACCTAGGCTCCTCTCTTTCAGCTAAAAACAAATTTTCAATATTAATAACCCTTTTCTCTAATTTTCCCTTAAAATCTTAAATCCTATAATTAATATGGCTCTAACAAATAAAAAAATAGATAATAATAATAATAATGAAAATATTTTTATTTTATTTTAACATCAACAAACTATTACATTAATCCAATTAATAAAACTAATAATCATCACATTAATACAACTAATACAATTGATACAATTGATAATAACTATGTGAATACAAATAATAAACAGTACATTAATATAATTAATTTCACCCTAACACTTTTATAAAAATTTAAGAAATTTATTCTAAATTTAACATTAATAAAACTTTATTAATAATGTATTAAAATTGAATAAAAATCTTACAACTAATTAATAATTTATAAAAAAACCCTAATCTTTTTAATAAAAAATTAAAGGTTTTTAGAGCCGACCTTAAGAATTTATGATGCAGGAGCATCGTTGGCAAGCACGCGGAGCAAGACCGACTAGAGTCTAGGAATCTTTACGAAACCTCAATGCTAGTAGTTGCAACATATATTTTGAAGCATGCCTAAACTTTAGTGCCATAATTAATCTTTTGAGGCACACTTGAACGATTGCAGGTGAAGTGGTAGTTTCCACTCCTGCTCTGGAATGCGACTGGTCTAGATAGTCGTTAGGTTAAGTTTTAGAGTACATAAGTAGCTAGGGGAAACCCTAAGAGTCCTCTGAGATAAATAAAGGTTTTGTATGCCCAAATGAGGTTGGTTGCATGGTAGATGCTAGCTTCAAGTTAGTAGGAGATTCAATTTCCAGTTGTTGTTTTTTTATTTCAATTGTAGCTATTTTCACTTTTGAATATAACAAAGGAAAATTGATCCAATGCATAGTGTATGAATATTGTTTGCAATTCTTTGTTATTGCATTTTTCATGAGTGGATGAGTGAATTCAATTATGAATGAATGGAACTGTGAATGTTAGGATAAGTTTCAACTATTTCTCTTCTGTTGAAGTAGTGCAAGGTGTGCACACAGAACGCATGGAGTGCGTTAACAAGATCTATTTCGATTCTAAAAATCAGAAGAGATAATACGAAAATTTCCCTTTGCAAGGAGTGCAAAGAGACTGGTGCAAGGTGTGCACAATCATCTGCAAGAACCCAAAACATTGTGTAAAAGATCTGGTGCAAGGAGTGCACAAATTCGAGATTCAACTAAGTGTCGAAGGGACTTTCCAAGAACTTAAAGAACCAGAAAAGGAGAACACTAGGAGGGCGAGAGGAATTTATCTTCGAGAAATCCTTAAGATATGAGTTATTGAAATCCATGAAACGCAAGGATCATGTAGGAATTCGAAGTCTCCATGAGACCAAGCTCAGGAGGAATAACACTTTTAATAAGTGTTAACAAGATCCAAGAAAGAGACTCCCAAGAAGGACAAAGGTCGAAGCTTTTGAATCCTACAAAAATATTCTAAGCTTGAGGAAATCGTAAGTTTAGTGGGGAAAGATATGGACCGTCCGATCAATTTCGAGACAACAAGGAGAAAGTATAGAGGAGGAATGATCTCAGTCATTTGGTCCGAGCACAAGAGAATCATAGTCGTCCAATCAAGGTAAAGTTCACTAGCATTAAAGCTTTGAAGGTACCCAGGAGGAACAAGGTCACAAAATTATGAGATAATCGAGACTGTCCATCATCAAGGAAGACACGTGGTGATATATCAACATTTCACAGATTCATGACTTGAAGGAGTCAAAGGTTGAGTCGCGATAATTCGCAAAATGTGAAATCACGACATGATCTGAGTCATTGATCGGAAGGGGAGATTTGGACCATTGATCCAGTGCCATCACAACTTCGGCTATCGGGATAATCGAGGCAAGAGGACTTCCAAATTCATGAATCATGAAATCCCAATTTGATCATAGCCATTGACCAAAGACGGATCTGAACCGTCAATCCATCGCCATTTTGATTTCGCCTATCGAGAGAACGGAAGCATAGAAACTTCCAAAGTTGTGAAATGTGAAACGTCAATTTGATTGCAGTCATTGATCAAAGAAAGATCTGGACCATTACACCTCAAAATTACTCACTCCAATGATGACCTATTGTCGTCATCGTCAGTGTTGCAAGTGTCACATTTTGGCCACAAGTGTCACAAGTGTCACAAACATCATACTACCATATTTCCTATGTCGTGTCTCTAACGACATCACAGGGACACTTAAGACACCCTCAAAGACTAGTTTTAGGAAGAGAAATCATTTGATGGAAAGTACAAATCATTTTCCATTAAGAAAACCACTCAAAAATGGATTTTGGAGGGCAGTGCTCCCCTACCCACTGGCAGGGAGTGCTAGCATTTCTTAGCCTTATTTGGGGGAGCGTTGCAACTCTTTGTGCACTCTTATGGGGAGTGCTAGCCTTTTTCAACAAATTTTGGGTTGTTGAGGAAAATCATGGATAAATCCCCCTCATCTCTGGAGTTGGTTGGATTTGGATCTGAGTTCAAGGCTTGATCTTAGGGAGGATCCACAACTGATGGAGAAAGATCCTCAATCTATCCCAAGAATCTCTAAGGTGCTTAGGTCTCTCCAAGCTTATATAAGGAGGCCTCTTCAAGGTGAAAAGGATATAGAGATTGAGAGATACCAAACTAATGATCTCATGAGTGGTATTGATATGGAGACATTGTAAAGCATCAAACTTATGATATCATAATGGAGATATCATTGAAGCATCATCATTCTATGTGTGGATTATTTGAGAAAGGGTCTAGACAAAGAGAGCTTGGTGAAGTTGTTACACCTACATCTATGGATGTAAGCATTTCACTTTGTTTTCATTAATATAAATCTATGCTTGGCATGTTTCCTTTCATGTTTGTGTACATTTCATGAACTTTTTTCTTTTATAGATCCATTATTAAGCTAATCATGGTAGAGTAGGAAGTATGTTTCATTTTTTTTTCTCATTGTATTGCAGGACCTTCTGAAGAACTTGGAGATCAAGATCAGCCTGGATCGAGCAAGGACAAATGTCGGTAAAAGGTATTTTCCTTTCTTCCTTATTATTATTTGAATAGTTTAGCTTCATGAAAAGGAATGTCAGTGTCCACAATATCACTTTTCTTTCTTGGTCATAGGGGTCTAGTATCCAAGAGGAAATTCGCTTGTCCGCAGGGGGATTCTCCTGTAACAACCATCGATCTAGGGTCATCGTTATTTCGTCTATCAGGGAATAGAGGTAGAAACACTCCCATAGTTATGAAATGAAAAGTAGAGACATTCCTTTCACTCAAGCACGTGGTCACTACCAGTGATCACGAAGAGAGATGGATAGCATGCAATATTACCCTGTTGGGATTTCGGGAGTCGGGAGATTCGGGGATACTCGCATGCAAAGGCCTGATACACAAAATCGCAAAACTCCTTTTGAGTTAGGCGAGTGGTCATAACCATGGTCACAAGAGGGAAGGGACTTAGCCTATCATAACGTGATCATCATCAAGGTGACATCTGAGAAGGGGCCAAGAGAGGGGGTGCTAACTACATCTCTAATATTTTTGCAGAGCACAAAAGTGAAGGTTATGGGTATCATAGAGCCTGCACAAGGAGTCATGAGGACCTGTAGTTGAAACAGGATGAAACCAGTGAGGTTTTAGAGAGTCATGGACTCCATAATCGAAGATCCTGACTGGGAGGTCGCGCAGCGCTTGGGAGGGAAGGGCGTCTCCATGAAGTGGTATCAGACATGAAATTTTTCTTTTTTGACAACAGGAAAAGGAGAGGAGACAAAAGAACTTGGAGTTGTACTCTATGTGTGTGACATACAGTCAACACAATGATGCCAAGGAGATGAGTGGAACCACCTTTGGCCAATCGAGCTGTAGAAATGGATATGCGAGAACTTCATGTAATATTAGAGGCAATGGAGGCAGTGCAGAGAAGAGCACCTGATACGGGAGACACCAACAATGTAGAGAGTGAAGAAGTTGTGGGCGAGAATGCTATTGAAGAAGCTGCAGGAGAGGATGTTTTTGAAGAACGCTTGTTGAGAGCAGTTGCCAAATTGGGAGGTAGAGCCAATATAGAGGTCCCAATGTTTGAAGGAAATTTAGATGTTGAAGAGCTATTGGATTGGGTAATATCCATGGAAAAATATTTCGATTATGAAGACGTCGATGAGGAAAGGAGGGTGAGACATGTTGTCACCAAACTAAAAGGACATGCAACACTATGGTGGGATGAACTGCAAGCTGAGAGGAGAATCAAGGGAAAACATAAGATAAAGAGTTGGGATAGAATGGTAGCCAAGATGAAGGCTAAGTTCATGCCCAAGGATTATCAGATCAATCTATTCAGGAAGATACAGAACCTGAGACAGAAAGGGATGACAATTAAGGAGTACACACAGGAGTTCTATAGGTTGAACATCAAGACTGGAAAAATAGAGAGAGATAAAGAAAAAGTTTCTAGATATATAAATGTCTTGAGATAGGATGAGCTCAACATGATTCCATTAAGGACAGTGGAGGATGCTTATTAGTTTACGCTGAAGGCAGAGGAGAAGTTGGCCAGAAATAAAATCCAATGAGGAAGAGGAAAAGGCCCAGTCCCAAACATAGGTAAGGGAGTTACCCATGAAAGAACACATAAGTCTAAGGAAGAGACTGAGAAACCACACAATCACTCAGAAAGAGGAGGAAGTTCCCAAGAAAGACAGGGTGGTGGAAGAAATTCTTCTAGAGGAAGAGGAAGAAGGGGAGGAGGAGACATAAGATGTTATGCATGTGGAAAGATAGGACACATGTCTTGGGAATTTCTAAAGAAAAATAAATAAGGAGGAGGTGAAGATCACATTTCAGAAGCACAAAGAAGAGATGTTGATGAATAAGTAGCAGATGATGGAAGATCCGTAATGTTGAGGAAGGTTCTCTTAAAACTAGAGGCAGAAGTTGAAAGGCCAATGCAGAGGAATAGTCACTTCAAAACAACTTGAAAGACTAAATACAGAGTATGCAAGGTGATAATTGACATTGGGAGCACTGGAAACTTAGTATCCATGGATATGGTTGAGAAATTGGAGTTGGAGACAACTGCACACCCGAAGCCAAACAAAGTATAATGGTTGCAGAAAGCACACCAGGTAATGGTTACTAAACAATGCTTGGTTGAATTTAAGATAAGAGGATATAGAGATGGAATTATATGTGATGTAATTCCCATGGATGTATGCCATGTTTTTTTGGGAAGACCATGGAAGTTTGACAGGAATGTCATTCATGATGGGAGGAAAAATATATACACCCTAGAGAAGAATGGTAGAACACACATGTTGTTGCCAATAGAGGAGAAGAAAATGAAAGAGGAAGCCAACACAAGCATAATTCTCATGATTGGGAAGGAAATCCTGATTGAAGTCAAGGAAGAACAGGAGATGCAGTTCACTGTGGTGAGGAAATCCAGAGTTATCCTTACAAATACTTCAATGGATGATTTTCCTAAAGAAGTTCAGGAATTGCTGGAAAATTTCGCTGACATAGTGGTGGATGAGATGTCAAAATCATTGCCACCCATCAGAAATATAAGCCATCATATTGACTTGATACCAGGATAAATTATTCCCAACAAAGAAACATACAGACTAACACCTTGAGAGAATGAGGAGGTAAAGAACCAAGTCCAGGAATTGTTAGACAAAGGATTGGTCAGGCAAAGCTTGAGTCCATGTGCAGTAACAACTGTGTTGAGTCCAAAGAAATATGGAGGATCGTAAATGTGTATAGATGCAAGAGCCATTAACAAGATTACCATGGGGTATATATTTCCCTTGCCCAGAATGGATGATTTAATGGACTATTTAAGTGGATAAAATTTATTTTCTAAAATAGATTTGAAAAGTGGATATCACGAGATCAAAATGAGAGAAGGTGATGAGTGGAAGACAACCTTTAAGACAAATGAAGGTTTGTATGAGTGTCTTGTTATTCCATTTGGCTTAACAAACACTCTGAGTACTTTTATGAGGCTGATGAATGAGATACTGAAAGATTTCATTGGAAAGTTTGTGGTTGTATATCTGGATGATATACTGATCTTTAGCAAGACTAAAGAGGAACATTTGAGGCACCTAACATTAGTGATGAGGAGGCTACAACAGGAGAAGATATTGATAAATATTAAGAAGTCCTCCTTTATGAAGACATAACTCATTTACTTGGGTTTTTTTATCTATTCAAATGAACTGAAGATGGATCCAGAGAAGGTGAAAGGAATCAAAGAATGGCCATCACCAAGGAGTATGTTTGAATTAAGGAGCTTCCATGGATTAGAAAGCTTATATAGGAAGTTCATCAGAGAGTTCAGTGGAATTTGTGCACCAATGATGGATACAGTGAATAAGAAGGACACATATTTTAAATGGACAGAGGAAGCCAAGAGGAGATTCAATATACAAAAAGAGAAAATAACAGAATGACCAATTATGGTCTTACCTAATTTTAAGAAGACATTTCAGGTGATATGTGATGCAAGTGGAGTTGCAATAAGAGTATTTTTGAGTAAGGATAATTGACGCAGTCGCGCTCGCAAGCACGTACGCTCACAGGATATTTCCTTATTCACGGCCCAAAGAACTCTAACGCTCTTCTAATTCCCTGTCAGGAAATATGCACCCACAACAACTCTCATGAGATCCCCTTTTTCCACTCGGGATATTGGACTTCGTGACTTAGCGAGGTCAGTGGTCGAGTGTTGGACTCTCGAACCCCCAAAACCCAACACAAGTCAACACTGACCCTTTTCCCTCTCCTATCAGGACTTTCCCTATCGTGATTTCGGCACTCGCGATGTCGAACAACTTATCTCTCTGACTTTCGAACCCTGATACACCGAAATTCGACACACGCACGAGTTTGAATTTTTAATGCCTTCACTCCATTGGTGTTTCAGAGTTTGCAATATCGCGAATCCTAATGCATACGTTTCAAGACCTCGCGCTGCGAAACCCTGAAATAGCGTGTCACCTATTCACTCCACTGACTCCTGTGGCCCCACACGATCTTCTTGGCTGTAGAGATATCACATTTCACGAATTGGTGATTCCTGTTGCAATGGTTACGGGATATCCACACACGAAACCCCGATACACGATTCCACTTGTAAATCCGACGATTCTTGTGACTTGGATCTACGGTTTTGCCCCTCCTGAGCTTCGAACCTTTTAATACCTTCGCTATATCTCCCTTGCACCTCCGCGAGATCTAACGGCCCATGGGATGTCGTGAATTCTCCTCTGAGAATACGGATCGTTCGTCTTCTCTTGGTGAATCCAGTGAATGACCAAGTGTTCCTCTGCGGAACTCATCCTCCTATGTGAAAACTTGCGATGCCTTCCAAATTCTTCTAGTCGCGACTTCCCTTGCACTATTCTTCATCAAATTCAAAGGCCTTATCCTTCCTGAGCTATCTTATGACTCTGAATATTGGAAAAGACTCTTGCGCGCACTCCTTGCGGAAACCTTCAGACACTTCCAAGTGTTGAATTTCCTTTGACCCTGCGCACGCCTGCAGCAGCAGTCCTTCAAACTCTTCTCTCAGGTCCACAACCTTGAAACTTCACTTGGCCTACGCACTCCTTGCACGGCTCCTATGCCCAACTTCACTTCTGAATGGGCGAGAGCAAAAGCTAACCTATCTGAACCCTCTGTCAACGCACTCCTTGCGGACACTTCAACTGCACTCCTTGCAGGAACTCTTGGCTCAAATAGAGGAACAATTGAAAATCATTCCTTCTTCCTCTCAGAATTCAAACTCAAACATGAAATCATATACACATCATATAAAGCAAATGTATAACAGGAAGCAAACATTCATGAGCATATCATTCAGCATCAATACATAGAGAAGAACACAAACCATGAATTTGAATAAACTTCTTTCTATTAATCCAAATATCTATACATGGGTGTTCTTACACAGCTCTCTGCATGCTCTTTCTCCAATGCTTCATAATGTTACAATACACAATGAGGGTGTCTATATCCTGTTTTCCTCTTGTGCACTCAAACAGTCTAATCTAGAATTAAATTCTATCTACCTGCATTAACTACATTAAATGCCTTCTACCTACTAAGGACGAGAGCTAAAGGCTCAAGGTCCGTTTACATTATACAAGTGCGCCTCTTCTTAATGACTCATTTAAGATCGCGCAACAACTCCCAAGGTGTTTTTCAAAATTTGTGCTGGCTTGTCCAGCTGTCCTTCGCTTCTGTGTTGGCTCGCCTGATGTGGGAGATGCTCCTGCATCATACTCCATTGCTTGAAAACTTTCATGGGCTCCTGTCCATGAGCTCCTACACGATATGTCCATGCTTCTGTATTTCTGCTTCAGTCTCCTGGATGGCATCTTCAACTGGATGATTCTTCCATTTGACCAGATACTCAAAGTATTATTTTCACCTGGTCTTCTTACTCACTCTCTTATCCAGTATGCATTCCATCTACAGCTTCAATACAACTGGCATCTGTTTTGTCCACTGGATCTCTGGATTCTCCTCTCCAGTCTCCATCTCCCCAGCTTTATATGGGTACAAATCCGAGATATTGAATATCGGAGAAATTTCGATCCCATCGGGTAATTCAATTTCGTAAGCGTTCACCCCAAATTTCTTCAAGACCCTACATGGCCTGATTTTATTCATCTTCAATTTATTATATGTTCCTCTCGGGAACCTTTATTTCCTTAAATGTGCCAGAATCATATCACCAACCTCGAATTGAAGTTGTCTTCTATGCTGATCTGCTCTACGCTTCTATTCCTGACTTGAATTATATAGCCGCTCCTTCACCTGACTATGAAGTTCTTTCATCACCTTTGCGAATTCTTCTGCACTAGCACTCCTAGTCGCAGTCTGTTATGAATCCCTCAGTTCAGAAATTCCCCTCAGCTACATGCCATAGACAACCTGAAATGGACTCTGCCCTGTGCTCCTATTAACCAAGTCATTATAAGAAAACTCTATATGTGGTAATATATTGTCCCACTGGCTGTGGTGTTCTGTCACCAAGCTTCTCAGTAAGTCTCCCAGACTTCTGTTTACCACTTTTGTTTGTCCATCCGTCTGAGGATGATAAGCTAAAATAAATGCCAAGTTAGTTCCCATCTTCTTCCATAAGGTCCTCCAAAAATTCCCTATGAATTTGGTGTCTCGATCCGAAACTATACTCTTCGGCAACCCATGAAGTCGAGTGACCTCTTTGAAAAACAGGTTCGCAATGTGCATTGCGTCACTAGTCTTCTGACATGGAATGAAGTGTGCCATCTTGGAAAATCTATCCACC